>CM032891.1:30414650-30489650 GCA_019176425.1 Megalops atlanticus
TCCACCTCAGCTGGTACACAGGGAACGTTCTGGGGAGACGTGACTGCCATCGTCCAGGTGAGGACCACACACAGGTGATGTTTAAGGTGAGTCACCTCCCTGCATCAGAGTAAAAATAAAAAAAGCTTTGGGATGCATGAAAACAGCTATCTAAATACAAATAAGCATCACCATTACTATGTGGTAAAGAACATATTTACATATGTGCTACAGTGCCACAGGTGATTTTATATTTGAGAGCAGTGAGAAAGGGCTTACCTTTCTGCTGCCGTAGAGTCCTGGGTAATGCAATCATGGTGAAATGCACAGAAGGGGACACACAAACCCTGCCCCATTTCTGCAACCCTGACCCCCTTTCCAGGTCTGGAGGTGTTTTTTTTTGGGGGGAGCAGAATGTGCAGCGCCCCATCACCACAGCAACCGCAACAACGGTACCTGGAAAAAGCATCCACCCGTGACCGGTCCGTTCGCGACCTTTGCTGACCCCTGCGCAGGCATCACGCAGCCTGCAGGACACTGAGGTGTGGGGCTGGCGTGTGTCAGGGTTCGTCCCTCAAAAAAAAACCGTGGCCCACATCCACGGGCTTAATAATGACGGATCTCTCCCCCGAGAGACCAGGGCAGGGGGATTGTTCCATCACTCGCTCCAAGTTCCATTACTTTCACAAAACTCACCAGCCCCGCCAAGTAATATATATCCTGTTGTCATCTATAGCACACTAATGAAAACCTACAAAAGAGTGAAATTAGAGCACAGAACTGGGGGGGAAGGGTTTGGACAATAGAAATATGCTTATTTAATTTACCCTGGTCCTTGCAACATTGACCCCACAGTTTTATACTCTCAGCTAATCCATGATCGCAGATCTGTGGATCTAAAATACAAAGATTAGCATTATAATTCATACCAGTCCCTTCATAACTGAGTCTGGCTACACAGGCACAGAAGGCCTGTAATCATAACCTCAAGTTCATCACAAATGACTACTTTCATAAATATTTGTAAGCAATTTACCACTGTATTTCGTCATCTCCTCTGAAAAATATCTCAATATTTCCCTTGAAGAAAACATCCCCTACCAGACACCTCACAGATGCACAGCATGGATAATTCATCACGGCAAATATCGACAGTATGTGAATGAGTAAATATTTTTAGAAAAATATCACTGAATGCATCATTTGTGTTTTCGCAGTTTTTCATCGCAGCGTTTCCGCACGCGTGACTCTGTCGTTGGCAGGCGTGTAGCGTGTGGCATGTGGCGTGTGGCGTGTCCGTGGTGCTGTGGGGCCGCCGCTCTGTCTTTTATTTCATGGTTGCGCTTGAGGAACGAGAGCACGACATGCCAGGAAATACAAATAAAAATCAGCAGAACTTATAAAAAACATTAAAGAGATTTCCACAGACCTTAATGTGGAATACCACTTTGATATATGGCATTATTCTGAGACAGAAGGTGTCAACCATTAATATCGCTAATAAATCATATGCCTTTTCTGCCTCTGTTTTTTTAACTAAATGAATGGCACCTCTGCTTGCAAACGGTCTGGCTGCTTTCAGGTGTTCAATCTGGGGATGATGAAACGTATGATGGTGACAGAGGTTATAATGTATATATTTAAGAGGGCAAAAAAGCTGTAAATCTTTGCGTCAGCTTGACTGACATTCTTAACTCATTAATTTACTCTGCCGATATAATTATTGACCTATCCAGACATATTAATCTGGTACTCCTACATATTAAATCATGGTGTCTGGAAGAGACAGAGTGAAGTTGGAACAAGCTGCCAAACAATGACTGGCTAAGTTTGGAAATGGTGCCATGATTTTGGGTGATACAGAGGCTAACACTCAAGGTCCTTCTCATAAGCACCTCCTGCCACACAGTGTCCCCATCACATTAGCTGAGTATTTGTTTGTTTGTTTGCTTGTTTGCTGTCTCAGGACGGGCTGGTTCCCTCTAGTGGTCCACGGGTGCCACTTTCAACAAAAAATCAATTTCCTTGGAGGGCTCTTATCCATTACTTTGCAGGCCCACAGGAGTGCTTTTCTGACCTTTACTGACCTTGCAAGATGCCAGGATGTGACTCTCTGAGCTCCAGCCCATTCTGTCTATATTTCAAAGGCTGGATGGAGAAGGAATCAAATTTCAGTTCAAATTCATCCTGTGACAGGACACAATCAGTTATTACCAAGGTAACCAGTAAGTTGAATTTTAAAGGAGGGAAAATTGGGCATGTGCTGAAAATATTCACCTGCAGAGGGGAATTTCACATAGCTCAGCACCTCAACCAAAGTCTGAAGAGGCTGAAGATGGAGCATGAGGGCTAAGCGTGATGTTATTTAATTCGTATCCACAATGTCTGATCTGCTTTGATTTCAGTTACTAACAAACTGAGGGGAAAAAAAAAAAAACTGAAAAAAGTCTGAATTTTCGATAGGAATGAATTTCAGCCTCAGGTAGAGGAATGTGGTGTTGTCCTGGCGTTTGGAGTCTGGGTTCTGGTGCGTCCTGGTGTACAGGGAGCCTTGTTCTGACCCCAGGACAGCAGCGTGACACAGCTGGAAGACTTACCCAGGGTTCAAATCTGGCTCTGTGTGAGTGAGGAGTTCCATGTCTCCCTTGTGCCCATGTGGGTTTTTTGCTGTCACTGTGGTTTCTTTCCAAAGACATACTGTCTGGATTAATTGGCATCTCTAAACTGTCCCGTTTGTGTGTATGTGTGTGTGTGTGCCCTGCAATAGACAATAGACTGGTCTCCCAAACAAAGTCGGGTTCAGGTTTCAGTCTGGTCCTGCCTGGCAGCCTGTGTTTCCTGCTACTTCAGTAATCATTTGATCAATTTGACATTTCTTGACAGTTACCTGTCTGCTCCCAGATTTAGTGGATGGGTCTCCAGCGAGGCTTCATGAACCCCACAATGGGTGGGGCTAACACGCAATGTCAATCACTAATTAATATGGACCAATCAGAAGACTTTGCTCTTTCCACAAAACACAACGATTGGTTCACATGAGCGAGTCACTGAGAATACCCAGCGGCTCTGGCCATGCTGGGGTTTCATGCGGTCTGACCCTCCTGTCGTCACCGTGATGTGTGTGTGTGTGTGTGTGTGTGTGTGTGTGTGTATGTTCTGCAGCAGTCAGAGGCCCCGCTCGGGTTGGTCGAACCCGCGTTCCTCTCTCCTCAGAGACGCTCCGGCGGTTGTTTTCGCTCTGCGAGACGCAGAAGCGCGTGTGGCCTGCTCCTGCTCTCGCCACGCTGTCGGGACGGCCGCCATCTGCCTCCTCTCCCCGGCCTGATTTCCGCACATTGCTAAATACTTACGCTATCTGTTTCCCCAGCCTCTACAATGGCAACCCAGGAATGCAGGCCCGGCCACAAGGACTTTCAGAGGGGAAGAGTTGGCCATGCTCAACATCAGGAAATTAAACCCTCGCTGACAACGCTGTGTATGTGTGTGTGTGTGTGCGCGCACGCGTGTGTACTGGTGAACGTGTGTGTGTAAGAGACTCTGTGCATGCGTGTCTACAAGTGAACGTCTGTGTGTGTTCAAGAGTTCGGATGTGGTTTGTTGTGCTCTGAATGTAACATCGAGCCTATTAATTTACCCGATGTACTGTCACATTGTACTGTCATGCTTTGTAAGTTGCTCTGGGTGAGAGTGTAAGTGACAAAACATAATTTATGTGTGTGCGACTCTGTGCATGTAATAGTAGACACAATGCCCAAAATCAAATTTGGAGTTAAACATGAACTGCACTACTGTCTCATAAAATACATGGGGACATGCTGACAATTGACCTTTTTTCACTTTAAAGTGACAACTGAGCATGATATTGTGGTGTGAGTGCGTATGGTACTAGTTTAGACTTGAAATGCTAGTTCCAGTGTCTACTGTGTTCTTTTTTCTACACATCTACCAGAGGACACAAGGATGAAGGCAGCCAGAAAAAGCTCCTCTCTGCTTTTCCTGACTCTAAGGCTCGCCCCACGTCTCCTGAAAGCAGTCTTTCAGGGTGGCGTCATCGCTGTGAGCAACGCCATGGTTTATCTATCCAGCGTTCTCTCCCTCCGTCCGTCCACAAACACGATCGCCTTCTTGTTAGCGGTTGCAGTTTTTTTCACTGTTCCTTTGCTGCTCTCAAATTAGTCCTGCAGTTTCTCAATTCTCTTGGCTTGTCCACCAGCCTCGGTTCCCAGAGCAATCAGACCGGGTCTCTGGTGTATCGGAGGCGCACTTAAGAATGTCTCAATCCTTGGCTCGGAACATCCCCGAAACCCGCTGAATACCGTTGTCATCTGATGAATGGGGCTGTTGAAACAAACACTGCTGAAACATGCTGCGGACCCTGCCTGTTAAAGGAACACATGGCTTAGACCGTCTACAGTAGTGCATAACACTGATAAGTCCTCTGTATCACAGCGGTGGGGATCACATGAGCACTTACTCACTTTGCCCACAATGTGCGATCTCCATTTACTCTGGTTTTGCCATGTGATGCGTTTCAGCCAATCATACAATTTCAGGGTATATCACATTACATTGCATTAAATTACATTACATTAATTTAGCAGACACTCTTATCCAGACTGACTTCCAGTACAAAGGTTACCACACATCAAAAACATTACTGGAGAAGGTCATTTCCAACTATTAATTTTTCTCTTGCAGATATTATTCATATTTTTAAAATCTGAACTATACTGGATTCCATCCATGTTAGCTGTATGTAAAAAACATACGTATATCACGCCAACATCATAATTCTCTCAGTGCTTTCAAGTCCTGTCAGCTATAAACAGACACTGCAGCTGCTCCTGAGCACCTTGGAGTTTCGGCTCCAGATTTTCCAGGCTAATGGAGGATATTACATTGCAATATGCCATTGTTTTCTGGGTTATTTGCTGAATTTGACAAATAACATTTAACTACCAAATGTTATTACATAACAGTCAGAAAGAGAGAGCCAACTGGAGAGCAAACAATCTGTTGCAACAAATACTGCACAGAGAACATCATCTGCCTGCTAGCACCATTTCAACAGATGATACAAGTTAATAGTGGCGTCGTGATGTGTTGTTACTGAGCTACTGGTAGCTAGCTTTCATGAACTTTTGTTAAAGAATCGGCTGTGTTATTTATCTTACCATTCTAACGTGCTTTACGATTGTGTCTGAATGTCTGGTGAGAGTTAGATGTACCAGCCTTGCCATCGACATATATAATCGTGAAAATCATATATTTGTATATAAACTACGCACTAACACACTACATAATTTTGGCATGGATCAGCCGCAAACTGGACTTCATTACTGCCAAGTCAGCCGAAGTCTCCGTGGGCCCGAGGGACGTTACCGTACAGAGCAGCAACTGCCGCCCGCCACTCGCGTCCCTACGAGCGACACGGCGATGAATTCCTGACTTCACTGACGGTCCAGATTCTTTCTTGTTTAATTTGGAAAGAAACTGAGAATGAAAAGAATTCCATTGCCCCCCCTCGCTCGCCCCCGCTCTTTACTTTGGAAGTCCGTTAAGCTCCTCAGTGATTTTGAGCCGTAACCAACAATAACAACATCCCATAAACAATGCTGATTGTGGGGGTGTGTGATCTTGGCTCGGGCCGGAGGGTCACTGGCAGGTTCTGCCGAGTGTCTCGCTGTCCTCGGCCGCGGGGTTGCTGAGGTATGATGTAAGACGCTGGATATGCAGGGGTTCTCCGGGGGGCTCAGCGAGCCCTCCCCGGGCCCCGTTTCCACGGACACCGTTGCCGACGGCCCGGGAGCGACACGGGAAGTCGCTCAGGAAAAACACTCTCCAGGCTGCCTGTTTGCCTCCCATCAGCACGGACCACGGATCACAGGCGTGCTTTAGTTTCTTTTAAACCGACTGACATTCAAAGACTGAGTCCACAGCATGAAGAGGGTTTTTTTTTTCATTTATCACGGCACAAACAAGAGAAAAATAAGAGCAGATCAGGCAAAATGAAAGGGCCTCTTCTATGCATTTCATGTTAAATATATGAAATGATTTATGAGTTTAATGCACTGAGTTTCAGATGTCTCACATACACAGAAACACAAAGGGGTACAATGAAGGAGGAGGAAAGAAAAAGTAACCCATAATTTGGGGGTTTTAGTTAACCTCATTCTAACGTCAAATGACCAATACCAATCCTATACTGCCCTCTTGTGGCTGAAGATGTTATAACTAACACTCCACCTCGGGTTCAACGGGTCTTCCACACATCCTAACCGCTCTGAAAATAATGTAGGTTTTAGCCCGGAACTTAGGCGAAGAGACATGCAAAACCACCAAGGTGGCAACACTAGGTGGAACACTCTCCAGCTCAGTGAACATATGATAAAATATGTGTAAATATATACTTAACAAATATGCTCAATTATTTAAAATGTTCAGATACACTTCAAAATTTCTGTGGTTTTCCTTTGGTCTTTAGTCTATAACTTGATACACAGGATATGTGTGTATTTCGCTGCTTAAATTTGGTCAGACTCAACTAATATATCTTTCGCTTAATGACAATATATTTACTGATTGAGGGAAAATACACCAGAACAGAACCAGAATAAATGTGTACATACCATTGATACCATCTTACATTAAAAGAAGAGTAACATAATAATGAACAAACATGGATTGCAAGACTTATTTTACAAAGATGTGTTCAATTTTTGATTTATTACAGATTATTTTGTGGCAATTAATACAGCACTTCACACAGAGTAATCCTCAGGAGAGGTGAGGCACACGGCATCACCGTGATCTTCCTAAACACGAGGGATGAAGTTGGCGGAGTGACGAGGCCAGCGCTGTCCGCATGATCCGGGCGTCTGCACGGTCTCCTGAGTCACACGGCCTCGTATCAGAGTGAGACCCAGAGCTGCTCATTCAGCATAATCTCCGTGTCCAGCACTGTGGGCTTTTCACATATTAATCTATAAAGAGTGCATTCCCACCAGGGCTTCAGCGAACTCTCAGACACAGAAGGCTATATTGTGCCTGAAATGGACTATCTGAGATGTGCCAGCTCTCAATATGAAAAAAATGTCTAGAACTGAACAATGACACAGAATGCTTGTAAAAGGGCTTAATTCAATGTTACTTTATGTTCTCTGATCTCGATTAGGAGTAGTGCTGGGAATATAAGTATTTCCTGCTGAACAACACAATGAAAACACCACCCACACACCCAAACCACACTCACACACTCACTCACACTCATACTCACACACATGCATGCACATGCAGTGGGGTCAGCAGGAGAAACACTGTGCAATAATTTTGCAACTTTGCCGGTGGGAAATGTAGTCTGGAGCCAGAAGTTTTTGGTTACTTTTCAGCAGCTCCGGACTTCATTTCCCATCAGCACCTCTTGAACTCGACTGCACTCTCAGAAAGTCCACATCGTTCGGAGCTGCGGGGCTGTTTAGGTTACTGCCGCCTCCTCCTCCCTACAGCACAGCGTAGCGCAGTCCTCTCTTATTCTCTTTGCCCTCACTTTGTTTTGAAGGGATCTGACCATATCTTCACCCCTGGAAGGAGTTCATACAAAAACACAGTTTTAGCTGCAGAGTCTGGGACTGGCTAGCCCACAAAATCAGAATTAAGGCTCCCAAATGCCTCTGGCGGAAAAATTTCAGTGGCAGGTTCATCACGGAGTGACACCTTTATCAGTAGACAAAAATAACAAATTCATGTAAAGGTTTATAGTTCCTTTCCCAACACACACAGCTAAAAAGCCACCTTGCCATTTTGAGGAATGACTGCCATATTACGAGCTACGCAACTTCACAAGACAGCACTCTACACAAAGCAGCATTCATTTTTTCTGCAAAGTTCACCTGAATACTGTATAATATAGTCCGCTAAATCTCCCATTTTCCACACCCAGCTCACAAACTCTGTACAGTCAAATGCTAAGATGTAGCCAGCAGGCAACTCCCGATCACAGACGCAGTTTACTGGCTACTATTTAATGATTACAACTCAGTAACACTTCCGGGCTGCGATCATTCAGCCGATTTGACCACTTACCTACGGGCTGAACGTCTGCTTGGTTAATTCCAGCTCGGTTTTCTCTCTGGACTTGTTCTAGTGAAAAGAAATAGCCTTTTGTTTGAATGGGTTTCCAACACATCTGGGACTCACACCTAAGCCAGTAACTGACAATGGAGTTCCCCCTAACACAGGTAGTCTAACGCAGGTAGTGAAAGCTAGCGCTCAATTAAATGCCCCTGAACACTTGCTAGCAAGGTAACGATCTGGCCACCAGACTATACAGAAAGCTCACAAACCAAGTCAAACGTTCACAGACCACACTTATGCCATTTCATGTCACAAACGTATCCGGCTTTCTGAGCCGGTTTGACAGTTCAGAATGACCCTGATCACAGTAGGACTCAGAAACGGCACAGCAGTTGAAAATAATATGCAAAAATAACACAGCTGACATAATTGGTGTCTACTTACTGTACTCATTTACGTGTGTGAGTGGATAAAAAAATATAGGATAGAAAGCGGCTGCGACCGCTGTTATAAAGCCTCCGAATATGAGCGCGATCCTAGTATTCCTGGCCATGTCTGTTGTGCAAACACACACGCAAGGACAGCCAGAAATTACGCACAGCGACTGCTTCCTGCACAGAGGTCACAGACACGTGGTAGGAGCTGTGAGGTCTCCCTCTAGTGGTGAATATGGGAAACAGCTGCACCATTCGGGCAGCCCTGCCTATTCCACGGTGTTAGCCTATCAGGGACAACGATTTTTGCTGAATGTCGGTGCTGTTTATTTCAATGGTGGATGAATTCGGCAGATGAGTTTAGGACAAAGCACCTTAATGGTTAGTTTGAATGCCTCCAGCTTTGTTTCCCCTGATTGATGTTTATGCCTTCATGTCCTGGGGCCACATAGTGTTTTCCTGAGCCTTGTTTAATGACTCCCTGCTCTCTTGAGGTGAGTGAATGAATGATGAATGAATGAACGAATGAACACTTGATTGTTCTTGCTCCTCTTCATCTCCTTTGAATAATTGTGACATAGCTGAGTAGAGAAGCTGCTGGAACCTTACTGATTTTGTTGAGACTGATTTGTGAAAAAACAGATTTTAAATTCACCATTCACAAATAGCTGAAAATTCAGTTTTCACCGTTTCCAATAAAAAAATCACTGGTATGTTGCAGTGAACTCAAATTTTGCAGAACATTAACTGGGTCTGTCAGACAGTTTTTCTGCAATTTTGAAAAATGTACATATTAGCTGATAATCATGAGCAAAATCTGGCACAGTCTTATTTAGGGACATCAGATTTGTTTAAATAAAAAATTTAAATGTGAAAAACACATCCATCAGAATCCAACCAATCTTCAGGGTTTCCACATGCAAATGATTGAATCACTTTTTATCATTGGGCCAATCCATGTCAGATTTGGTGCTTGGGTATTACTGACTGTACCTTGGGGAATGCTTGGCAGGCATTTTGTGCCCGAACACTCATCGCGCATAAGGACAGAACGTCTTCAGAGTTCTAGGTGATAGAACTTCCCAGCGTTTCAGCTTCACAGGTCTTCTATTGTTTTGAAACACCAGCAGTTAATGAGGTTGAGTTTTCAAATGTCTGTACATTCATAAATATTGAAATATTGTCATAGCTTAATTGCATTACATTATTGGCACTTAGCAGGCACTCGTATCCAGAGTGACAGTTACAGTTACAGTATTTTTTTTTAACATGTTACCCATGAATATTTACTGAGGCAATTCAGGCTTAAGTATCTTGCCAAAGGGTGCAACAGCAGTGCCCCACCTGGGAATGGAACTGGCAACCTTTCAGTTACATAGTGTCTAACGGGCGGCAGTGTAGCACAGTGGTTAAGGAGCAGGACTTGTGACTGAAAGGTTGCTGGTTTGATTCCCCACTAGGGCGCTGCTGCTGTGCCCTTGGGCAAGGTACTTAACCCAAAATTGCCTCAGTAAATATCCAGCTGTATTAAGTTTCTCTGGATAACAGCATCATGTAAATCACACTATTTATTCCTTTATTGTTTCTCATTTTCCAGAAGTTTTAAAATATCAAAAAGTTTTAATCTTCACGTTTCCCAAAAAGCACTGCACATTTTTAAATTTTGACAATGAGGAAACCCGTTATAATTTTCCTTTCAAATGCAGCAATAAAAGCTCTGACACTACAGGCTGTCCCTTTACAGTCAATGCAACTCTTGCATTTATCCACAAAAAGACATAAGAGGGATGGTGAGTGTATTAACCATTGCACTTCACTACAAGTCGCCCTGCTCATATCAGGTTCCCCGACTACACCACAGTGCCCCTCAGTGACTAAAATAAATATTGTATTGCATTTGAGTCAGTGCATTAAGGGGTGTCAATGACAAGACAATGCTGGAGACACCCCCCACTTAATTTCATATGAAAAGAGGTATCTTGGTTTTCATAAAGTATGTAGTTAAGATCAAAAGCGAAAAATAAAAGGCAAAAGGCCCCTCTTGCATTGGCTGTGGGTTAGTATGTGCACACATGCACCTAAACACTTCTGTCACAAATGCATCCCCCCACCCACACACACACACACACACACACACACACACACACACGTACGCACACACACACACATGCACAGCCATTGAGGTGCCCCATATCTAACATTGAATGCATTTAAGGGCATAAAAAACAAACAATCCAATATTTGAAATGTAACAAACATACAAGTTGCTCATAAATCTGGATTCCAAGTGTAGCTTAAGAAGGTAAAAGTCACAATCAAACATGATAATCTGGTCCTGTCACCTGAGCCAAGTGCTGTGGGACCATAACCTAGTGAGAGCTTACAGCAGGACAGCACACAGCAATGTGAGTAAAATATAAAAACAATAAAAACAACAAAATATGAAAGAGACAGGCTCTGAGAATAGCTCCCACAGGCTCTAGACTCTAGCACCTTAGCTCCACCCATCAGGAGATTCCAACAGCACACTTAAGTAAACAAAAGATAACACTCTTTATCATGCAATATACAAACAGCACGTTTCATGAATGAATGTATTTCTCTATTAAATAGCTGCCTGGTCTTTTTACAAAAACCTTCCTCCCAGACAACTGTTTCATCCTCAATGAGTCTCGCAGGATATTTAATGTCTGTTTTCAGTATCTCTTCTTTCTCGCCTGAGATGCTCGGTGATGCTGAATGATCAGTGCTGTTGCTCTGGTTTACCCTGTTCTTGGCTAACAGCAGAGGATACTGTTGGTGTGTCACAACTGTGTTTCTGTAGCTATCAGAGTACAGTGTTACAGCATTCATTACTACACAATTCAAAATATACCATGCATTGAGTCCCAATGGTTACCATTCAACACATCTATTATTTACATTACATCATTCAGCAGGCCCTCTTACCCAGAGCGACTTCCAAATAAGTGCATCTCTATTCTAAGAGTAGTTATCGAGACAAAAGGTCAGTAAGATACTAAGTAATGAAATTGGGTAAATGAATCGGTGAAATGAAAAAAAAAAGGTTCAAGAAAATAGAATGGCAATACTACAATACTACATGGAATACTACATTCCATTTCACTGATCTCCACATAGTTGCTAATATACTCTTTCACATTATTTTTACAATGCAATATATGAGGAGGCAAATTGTTTATATAACTCTGCATGAAACCTGAAACATTGACATGTTTATTATACACTTATTCTACTACTTGTTCTGTAATGATGAATTAATGAATTTTAAGAGCTGCTGTGCCAATGATGATGTTTACATGACATATATTTTGTTTATTTAAATGTTCTGTACTATGGTGTAATTCTGAACATACTCAAGTAACACCCCATTGTAAAAAGCTGGGGTTTTCTCTCAGCTCTCGGAACGATTAATCTTCTCCTCCTGTCTCCTTCTTTCCTCCCTCTGTCACCTACTCTCTCTCAGTGTTTTGTCTCCTCTCTCTCCCTGCTTCTCTTTTTCCTCTCCCCTTCCTCTCTTCCACCTCTCCCTCTCTTCTCTCTCTCCTCTCCCTCCTTCCCTGTTAATACCTCTATCCCCAGCTTCTCTCCGCTACCTCCAAATATCTCTAATCGTCCTCTTCCTGCTCCCTCCTCTCTCTCTCCTTTCTCTCCCTCTCTTCTGTTCCCTCTCTCTCTACTCTCTCCCTTTACTATTGCAGTGAGCTGTGCAGTAAGGTCACTCAGACTCTGCAGTGCCTCTCTCCCTCTCTCATCCTGCTCGTATCGAGATTCTGCCATGATGCCTTGCTGTGACTCCTTCATCACTCCTGTGGCCTGAGCTGCTAACCCCTGATATTTTTCCAGTTCTTCTCGCAGCTTTCTCACATTTTCCTCCTTTCTCTCACAACTCTTCTGCAGTACCTTTACCTCTTTTCTCAGTGTCCTCATCTCTGTCTCCTTTTCCTCATCTCTTTCCCTCATCTCCTCTATTTCTCTCTCTTTCTCTGCACAGCTCTCTCTCATTCTCTCCATCTCTGTCTCCAGTCTGTCTTTCTCCTCGTCACTGAGCTGCTGGAGGGCCTCTCTGTGTCTCTCTGCCTCCTCTCTGGCCTGCTCCTCATATGTCTGTGTGAGCTTTGCAATCTCCTCCCTGTGTCTCTCCTCCATGGCTTGAATCTCTCTGTCCTGTTTCTCTCTCAGTTCCTGCATCTCTCGCTTCAGCTGTGTAAGATTTCCTCGCTCTTTCTCCAGCTCCTCCTGTAGTTCTCTCTTTTTGTCCTGGTTCCTCTCCTCCTTCAGCTGATTTTCCAGTTCTGCTATCCTCTCCTCCAGTTCTCTGATCCTCTCCTGCAGTCGCTGTATCTCTCCCCCCATCCTACTGAGATAGTTCTGCATTTCCTTCTCATTCTTCTCCTTCACTCTCTCCTCTTCATTCTTCCTTCTCTCCTGTCTCTCCGTCAGTAACTGCTCCTTTAATTTTGTGATTTCAGATTCTACTCTCATGTAGGTGTTGCTGCAGTAATGGCTGCCATTTTGTCCTGCCACCATCTCCTCCACCTTCTGCAGTAGCTGTGTGACCTGAGTGCCATCTCCCATGCTGTTATTGTTCAGAACATGATACCTGTTCCCACATTTCTCTACCAGCCAGCAGAGGTCCTTGCTCCCTGTCTGGATAAACTCCTCAATGGTCCTGTCCCTCAGTTCATCCCCATGGGTGAAAAGCACCATGGTGTGTCCCACTGCACCCTCACCAAATACTCTCAGGACCCTGTCCAGCACACCCCTCTCCTCCCCTGTGAATCTGCCCACTGGAAAGACCAGGAGGAAGGCGTGGGGTCCTGGGGAGGAGAGGTTAAAACAGAGCCCCACATCCCGCCTCATCTCCCCCACAGAGAGTGCAGGACAGAACCAGTCTGGAGTGTCCACCACAGACACCTGTTTCTCAGCAACATGTCCTCTCTTCTTGTCACTCTCCAGGGTCACTGGAGATGAGCTGACCTGGGACACAAACTCCTCTCTGCCCAGGATGGTGTTTCCTGCTGCACTCTTCCCAGCCCCAGTGCGACCCAGCAGAACCAGCCTGAGCTCAGAGACACAGGGAGCCGCTGGGGAGACGGGACCGGGAGTCTCTCCACCCACTGCAACACAAAACACCCTGTGAGACCTCCTGCCAATCACTGATGAAGAGCAGAATACTCTTCAATAGACAAACAGCACAGGCAGAGAATCAATGTCAGAGGGAGAAGATGGTTCACCATGATTATTAAGAGGTGCAACCTGTTACCGGGTGTTTCCTTTTCTTTGATGTCTACGTATTGTGCACCCATTTCCTTCACATATGGCACATTATATAATTTTAGTAAAGCAACAAGTCTTAAACTGATCTTTGATATCCTTTTAAATAAATATATCATAATAATAAAAATTATCATGTATAAAGCAGTATCTTTGCTATAATCTAAACTATTTTGTATTCTTATTAGTAATAGTAGTATTAAAATTATGTCTGAATTTAATTTTAACAACATTTTCCTGACATAAGTAAGTAAAAATGAATCCTCAGTATGATTGGAGAACTATCAGCTTGAGGGTAAGCTCTCAGCTTACCTACAGGATCAAGCTTCCAAAAACTATTACAGCATTGAGCTGCCATGCTCCATGTTGGATTTAGCAAGAGAAGATGATCAGAAACATGTAGTAGTTACTTCACGTATTTCCACACTATACTATCAAAGGATTAGCTGCTGCGCTCACTCACAGTTGGGACGTTTCCTGTCAAAGCTGTTTCTTCTCTTAACAGGAAGTGGGAGCTCCTCTGCTTCCTGTTGAGGGTCCATCTTGGTCTGTATCTCCTGTTCCAGCCTCTCCAGGTCTTCTCTCCTCCTCTGAGCCCTGTGTAGCCCCTGTCCTTCTTTCTCTTTTTCTGTTGCATCCCTCTGCAGCTTATCTTCTTCTCCCTCAGTGTGAGTCTCTGCCTCTCTCTCTCCCTCTGTTCCCTCGTCTTCAGACACTGTGGACAGATGGAGACACATTATCAGTAAGGAACAGCACTATAGAGATTATTTACCAACATGTACATGATGCATAATATGCCTTATAGACACATGATGAAAACTGAAACCGATCATACAGGCCACATGGTATTGTTTATAATAATGTTTACTAATGAGACTGACTAAGTATTGGCATTGGTTTCCTATTGTTAATAATATATAATGTGCACATCCACTTGCTGTTAGCCAATCCATTATAATATCTAGTACCATTGCTATCACACAACTGCCTACTGTGGATTTCCACTCCGTTGTGATCTCAATCTAACTGAAATGAATTACAAAAATACCCTCAAAAAGGAATTATGGGAAAAAATTAATTGTGAAATGAAGATGGATCCCTGGAGTTTTAAGTTCATTAGTTTTATTACACTTGCTATGACATGTAAGTAAACTGCCTAAGCAGAAACCATGGTAATAACATTTAGGTCCTCAGTGTTTTCTTTTCCTAAATGAATTTGTTTGCTATTATCAATGACTTCACTGAATTCAGTGTGTTAAGTGATTTTAGAGGCTTCACTAGTTTCAGTGAACTCAGGGATTTCAGGAGATAATGTGATTTCAGTGATCTCTGTTGTATTGGTAGCCCTGCAACATCACCACTCACTTTTTGGAGGGGGGTCAAGACTGTTCCTCCTCCTGGGTGTGGGTGAGGTGAATAACACTTTACTGACATCTCTACTGGGTAAGATTTTTTCTTCGTTTGTCTCCACCATCCCCTCGATCTTCTCCAGCAGCTCTGTTACCTGAGAGCCATCGCCCCAGTTCACATTGTTAAAAATGTGGTACCTGTTCCCGCACTTTTGCAGAAGCCGTTGGTGGGCCTCCCCCTTGCTGGCAATGCGGCGCTCGATGGCGCCCCCTATGTCAGCATGAGTGAAGAGCACTATGGTGCGTCTCCAAACACTGTCACTGAGGAGGGCCAGCAGCTCCTTCAGAGACTCCTCCTCCACCTCCTTGTCCAGGCGGAGCACCAGCAGGAGGGCGTGGGGCCCTGGGGGACACAGCTCCACGCCATGCACAATGTCCTTCTTGAAAAATGTCAGAGGGGAGATCCTCTTCCAGCCGGGTGTGTCCACCACAGTCACCTCCCTCGCTCTGACATCACCCTGCTGCCTCTCACACTCCTCTGTTGATTTCTGTGTGAGAAACACCTTTCTGCCCAGGATGGTGTTTCCTGCGCAGCTCTTCCCACTGTCTGTCCATCCCAGCAGCACCAACCTCAGTTCCGGGAGGAGGGGGGGTTTAGCCAAAGCCATTCTTCTCACGCCTGTGAGAAACAAAGAAGGGTTGGAGGGGACATGGGGGGGTGGTGTTGTGATGTCATTATGTGATAAGACAAAAGACATGAGAGAGCTTCACTGTCATTGTTCAGGACAGTGAAATTACAGTTGCTACCCCATATCAGTGCTATGACAACATATAACAAGAATTTAAAGACAGCAAGAATAAATACAAAATACATGATATATAGAATATGAGGAGTAGTATATAAATAAATAATAATAGTAAAGTGTCTGTGCATTGGCACGAAAATGTACTCCCCAGCTGTTACGTGTGGAACAGAGATTTTTTTTTACGGTATCTTATTATTGCACGTGCCTGTATTATTGCATTACATTGTATTAAAGTGCGGTGTACACAATGTCCATATTATTGCATAAGAGGAAGTTTGCATTGCATTGCACATAATAATGTCATTATTGCACATGTCAATGGTCCATTGTCGCCTTCTGTGGGAGGAGTGTTCAGCTGTAATGTGATTATGTTATGATCCTACGCAGACAATGTGCATTAGGTGGCAGAATTCAAGAACTGAGAAATAAAATAAGCAGCATATTACATTTAAAACAGAATGACCGCCAGTTTTAGTTAATATGATCAGGATTTTACAGCATTATAATATTAAACAAAGGCCTCATTTCATGTTTGAATTGTCATTACAAGAATTTCAGTGTCACAAAAATGGCAAGTGTTACAAAAAAAAAAAAAATGTTAAAACTTAAATGTAAGTTCCTCATATTCTGACGCAGCTGATATTGTACAGGTGCAGGTGCATATTGTACAGTAAGCCCTGTATTATTTTGCCCTGCTAATGGAGAGTGATCACATCTCAGCCATTGTTGTGGGAAGTGTGGCTTTGTTACACATTAAAGTGGTAATGGCTATTCCAATGCCTGCACTCACACTTTATAGACTCCTGGTTAAATGATTCTTCATTCAAATGCAATAATGTGCCTTCAGCACTTGCACAGAGACACAACATCAGCAAACAGGTTTTAAGGCGGCGTTTGAGAAAGTCTTTGAGGAGGCGCAGAAAGACATGGGCATATGATATTTACAGCAACTGTAGCTGTAACAGTCCTACAGCAGCTCTGTTCTTTTAATGTGATTAAATAATAAAAAAAAAATCTTTTTTATGGAATACAGTATTGCTGATGGGTAAATGTGGCTCAGTCGTTTAGCACTCCTGTGTAACATCAACACATCAACACAATGGAAATACTTACTCAGGTCTGATAGCCCTCTCTCTCCTGGTTTCTGAGAGCATGAAGAATGCAGATCCACAGAGAGTCAACATGCACCATAGGATCACAGAGCAGGATCACAGATTGACTGATTGATTGATTGGATCTGGGCCAGGCTGAAGTCTCTTTGCTTTGTGCCGGTGTTGCCACACATGTCTGTAATGGCGTCTCGTGTAAAACTGAAAGAGAAACAGATGCTCAACAGGAAATTTACATTTGAAAAAAAACAGCAGATTTGTGGTCGGTGGGAGTAAATGCCATATATGTACTTGTGAGTATCTTGTACAGCAGGCTAAGGTCCTGTTTTTTTTTTTTCAAATAGCTTGAAGAGGTTAATCTGGCCCATTCATGATGATGGTGGTGGGTTAGAGATTTACCAATTGTAATGAAACACAGTGCACTATAAAAATCACAGTGCACTGTTACTTTGATAAACAGTGTCTAAAGCCTTTACAGTTGTTGATGAAACATGCATGGACAACATGTCTCCAAAGTCCAAACAGTTTTCCATATTGTAATAAGTTGTACTTACTCAGTCAGTGTAATACAATGCCTGAGCTCATGCTCCAAGATAGTGTTCTGACACGCACAAGTGCCCCTCCGCCCCCCTGCAGTGAGGATGCCAATAAGGACTGGGGGGGGGCAGCACAAGGGTTATGGGGTTTCTTTTCTAAATTTTAAGGGGTGCGGGGTTGCCAGTGGGTACTCCAGGGTTTTAGTGAGTGGACAGTTAAAGTGTTGTAACATATTGAGACTGAGTCAACTGTGCCAGATGAGAGTAGGACTGCCAGGTGAGTCTGTTAGCAGCACTGTTTTTCTTCTCAAATAAATTGTTTCTTCCGTAGAAAGCCATAGAAATTTTACTGCTTTCGGCGACACGCACAACCCACTGTAGCCTGTAAGATCAGGAAATAAATGTTCTCTGTCTGCGATCCCCTGTCCCTGATTCCTCCTTCCATGTGCGAGCTGAAACCAGGCTTGGAGGTCGCTACACTACAGTATTATTATCAATAAAGCATATGTAAAGTGGAGATATTTTCTGTACTTGTAAGTGTAAGAGTGCAGCAGGTTAAGGGGGTGACCTCACTTTCCATAGTAAATGTTCACATGCTCATTCAGGTTACAAGGAAGAGGGCGAATCCAAGTGCAGAGATGACTCAGGACACCAAAAGGTTTGGTTCAAAGATTTTCTTTGACAAAGAAAATTTTTTTACTGAAGATTTGAGAAAAAGCAAAACAGGCTTGTGACAAGAGTTCACACACAAAGCATGGCAACTGAAGACTGAGCAACCAGGCAGGACTAATGTAACAGACAACACAGGTGAAACCACTAACTAGTCAACACAGGTGGAAAACATTTAACTAAATGAGACCTGGAACACACTGGAAGTTATGAGGCCATCTGGTGGTCATCCCGGGAAGCAGAAGCCAAAACCCTGACAATTTTCATTACTGCACAAGCCAGCAGCACTTCCAAACCGAAGTGAGAGACCGTCTGTGTCTCAGACCCAACAGGAAATGGTGCAGTGGTGAGAGGACAGGGTGCAGCACAGTTAATACAGAAAAAGGCTTTTACAACCAAGGTTGCGAGTTCCAATCCTCTAGTAGAACCCCGCCTTGGTAAACATCAGTTAAGCCATCTTGCTGTGCTGAGTGCCCACCTGAATAGAAGGCATAAAGCCCAAGTCACCTTTCTTAGACATGTTCATTTAATTTTAACATTAGCTGATTCATGTCTTTGCTACTTGTTTTTAAGTTGATTTGCATTTTTCCTCTGTGCATTTTAATCTGCGTTTGTTTCAGCTTCTATTATGCCTTTTGAATTTCATCTCTGCATAAGCTGGGTTCATGTGGAAGCACAGTTTAATGTCTACTTTTATGGGTTTCTCTGTATAATAATGTGTTGTTTGACAGTGCTTTATGTGGCATGTTTAAAAAGTTATTGTTATTACGCTCTGTGCTGTGTTGGGACATCTACACAGTAGATGACATACATGGTAGGAATGGTATCAGCTGGGCAGACAGCAGATGTACTGACAGTAAAGATGTGAGATCAGGCCTCAGTCCAGGTTCCGTCACCTAAAACCCCTGCTGTTTGTGGACAGACAGGAACATTGCAGCCCTGCACTGTTTAGTACATCCTGCTCAGTTGCTCCAGTATTATTTATAATTTTGTCTTCTTATCCAGGTGACATGATTACTTTATCAATATTAATGCTCAATACAGCATTTACTGGTGCAGTTCAGTGCATGGGTACAAAACCTACAACCTTCTGGCAAAAAGTTCAGTTGTGAATATACTGTGCCACACTGCAGCCTATATTAAATATTTCAGTGTTTCCTGAAAAGTGAAAATTTACAGTGACAAAAACTTTTATTTTTCATTAAATAAGAAATTTACAAAAATATGATTCTTTGACGAGAAAAATATTTTAACAATGAAAAAGTACATATCAAAAAATAACCTGTAATGTTTATCAGTGTGAACCGTATCAAAAACAAGCTGCTAAAACCAGCAAGGCACATTCATTACAGTGATGAATAACCCTCCCACTCAAACAACTGTAACTTACAGCATCCATCCCTTACGACTCAAAGCAAAGAGCAGGGAAGTGTCCTGTACCACAGAAGTGACTGTGTCCCTGTTGGGGGGTCACAGACCAACCCCTCTTCCTCCTCTCCTTCCTCTTCCTCTCCCTCATCCTCCTCTCGTTCTGTGTCCTGTAACACGGCAGCGCTCTGCTCTGAGAATTCCGTGAGGTTCTTCACAATCCTCCTGCACTCCTCTGTCTCTCTGCTTTTCTCTTCGTATTGTTGCTGGACTTGACTTACGTGTGCAGTTAACAACGGCACCATGTCATCCAGCATTTTTAATCTCTCTTTGAGCTTCTGCATCTCTCTGTCATTCTCCGCTCCTCTTTCTCTCAGTCTCTCTATCTCTCTCTCTTTCTCCGTGCAGGCCTCTCTCAGTCTCTCCATCTCTCTGTCTGTGTCCTCATACTGCTGTTGCAGTTGTTTCCTCTCTGTTGCAGGTGGCCCCCAACGTGGCATTCCTCTGCATCTCACCTCCTTTCTCCTCATCCTCTCTTCCCAGTTTTCTCTCGTTCTCTCCCTCTTTGCCCCCAGTCGTTCTCTCTGCTCTGGCCTGGATGCAGGGGTGGGCTGTGAGGTTAACCTGCTGGACAGGTGGGGCTGAGACCCGCCTCCATCTTCCTCTCTCTGCTCTTCCTCCAGCTCTGCCTCTTCCTCTTCCTCTTCCTCGGTCACGCGGCCACTGTAGGAGCCGCCTCTGTTTGCCGCCACCAGCTCCTCCACCCTCTGCAGCAGCTGGGACACCTGCGTGGCGTTCCCCCGGCTGTCCAGGGCCTGGTACCTGTTGCCACACCTGTGCAGGAGCCAGCGCAGCTCCTCCCGCCTCAGGATGTGCTGCTGGACGTTCTCCCCCAGAGCCTCCGCCCAGGTGAACAGCACCACCGCCCGCCTCCAGGCCCGCTCCCCCAGCAGGCCCATGGCACGCTCCACCTCCCTCCTGTAGCTCTCGGTGAAAGACAAATACGTGGGGATGACCAGAAGGAAGGCGTGGGGACCCGAAGGGCACAGGGACACATTGCGCAGGATTTGCGCCTCCATTTCTTCAGGCCTGGAGTCCTGTTTCCCTCCTGAAACGCTGACCAGAGTGATCTCCCTCCCACCTGCCCGACCCCTCATCAGCGCCCCCTCCTCCACTCCGACCCCCCCTCTGCCCAGGATGGCGTTCCCGGCTGAGCTGTTGATGGCCCGGCTCCTCCCCAGCAGAACCATCCTGAGCTCGGTCATACCGGGACTCTGCAGGAGTGCTGGATCGGCCGTCTCTCCTGGTCTGCTTTCTGAACTCACTGAAACACAGCAGGAGAGAGTGCACCGTCAGGCAGATGACACAGTTAGCAGGAATTCCCTCAATGCAATATCAATCAATCAATCAGTAACTCATAGCACTCTTAATCAATGGATTGGCACAGACAGAAGCAGTTAGAGTAACAGGAAATATAATGTGATGTGTGTGGAATAAAAATAGCAATTATACAATGGCTAAAGCGGACTAATCGCCTGCTGTGAAAGTATTACAAGCAACAATGTAGGTTTAAACTAAGGTTGGCAAAGCATACACCTTACAGTTACATATACTAAGCTATTCTCTGTCTGATTTACTCTTTGAAAGGACAAAAATTATTACTGAAGAGGGAGTCTGTCTTTTGAGAATTAATCCAAACTAAAAAGACTCTAAGATGCAAACAAGTTACAGCGTTATCATATACCTATAATGGAGACAGAAGCCAAACACAAAGAGGAACCTACCTTCATCTGGTTTATTTGGGCTCTGTATGATGAGACATTGTGGTCCGGGTCTCTGTGGCTCTGGTGTCTTTCTCGCTATCTCTCTCTGCTCCTTTAGCTCCTGCTGCCCATTGCTCTCCCTCTCCTTACAGCTCCGTCTCCTCCCAATCACCCCTTGCTGGACTCCCTTCTTCTCAACCCTCTCTTTTATATGTCTGTTCCTCGCTCTTCCTGATTCCCTGTCCCTCCTCTCTCTCATCTTTTTTAGCTGTGTGCAGTTTTCACCTCTTTCGCTTTTTGAAAAGACCAGTTGGGCTCCTTCCATTTCCTTTGCATACTGCTCACACCTTGTCCTGATCTCCTCCATCTGTTGGTTTCTCTTCAGGTCCTGCTCCTGCAGTTCCTCTAATCTCCTGCAGGTGTCCTCATACTTGTCTGTAAGGCAAACTATGCGTCTTTCACTCTCCTCATGCTTTTGTTTCAGTTCATTAAAGGATCTGTCTTTTACCTCCATCTCTGCCTCTCTCTCTTTATTTCTCTCCTCATACATCCTTTTTATCTCTTGCACCTGCCTCTCCATCTTTTCATATTTCATTTTCCACACCTCTTCCTGCTGTTTTTGTTGTTCCTCTGTCTTCTGCAGAGAGTCCACTGTTACCTTCTTTTGTTCCTCAATGACACCTTTCAGTTCATCCACCTCTCTCTTATCCCAGTCGTTCCCTTTTCCTAATCCTATATATTCTATCCTGATGGCTTCAACTTCTCCATCTCTTTCTCTGGTCTTTCTCTGCATCTCTTCCTCTCTGTGTACTTCTTTCTCTTCAGTATGCTGTTTTAACTCATCCCCCTCTTTCTTAGTTTTGTTAATTCTCTCCCACAGCTCTGTGTTCTCCTTCATCACCTGCTTCATCCTGTCCTTCAGTTCCTTCATTTCTCTTTCATGACATTCATCCCTTTCCCTGAGCTCCTCTACCTCCTCTGCTTTTTCCTTGATCTCCTTCTCAAGCTCAGCTTCTCTCTTTCTCAGTTCATCTTTCAAACTGTGCTCTGCTGGTCCTGTTTGTTCTCCCATCTCTGTCTCTTTCTTCTCATCCCTTTCTCTCAGTTTCTCTGTCTCCCTCCTGTAGTCCTCACACGTCCTTCCGATCTCTTCCATCTCTTGGTTTCTCTCCAAGTTCAGCTTCTTCAGTGCCTCCATCTCCTTCTCCATCTTTTCATACTTCTCTCTCCACTCCTCTTCTCTGTGTTTTTGTTTCTCCTCAGACTTCTGTAGAGAGATCACTGTTTCCTCCTCTCTCTTCTCAATGATGTGTCTCAGTTCATCCATTTCCCTCTCTTTTACAGCAACCGTCTCTCTCAGTTTCTCTGTTTCCTTCTTGTACTCCTCACACTTCCTTCTGATCTCCTCCATCTCTCTGTTCAGATCCTGCAGTTCCTCTGCTCTCTTGCAGGTGTCTTCATACTTCTGCGTAATGCAAACTATACGTCTCTCGCTGTCTTCATATTTTTGACACAGTTCATTGAATTGTCTTTCTTTTACCTCAATCTCCTTCTCTCTCTCTTTCGTCATCTTGTCGTTCACCTGTTTGGTTTCCTCCATCTCTTTCTCCATCTTTTCATACTTCATTTTCCACTCTTCTCTCTGTTTTTGTTGTTCTTCAGTCTTCTGTAGAGAAACTGTTGTTTTTTTCTCCCTCTCGATGATATTTCTCAACTCAGCCATCTCTCTCTCTTTGTCAGAGTTCCTCTGTTGTAATTTTTCAAATTCAGCCTTCATCTTTTCCATCTCCTCTTTACTTTCTCTGGTCTTTATTTCTTTCTCCTCACATTGTTGTTGCAACGCATCCTTCTCTTCCACAGTTTGATAGATTTTCTCCCTCAGTTCTGTGTTCTCCTTCATTACCTGCTCAATCTTGTCCTTCATCTCTTTCATCTCTCTTTCACTGCATTCAGATTTGTCTGTCACCTCTAAAACCTCCTTCTCTTTCTCCTTGATTTCATTTTCTCTCTTTCTCAGCTCATCTTTCAAACTCTGTTCTGCTGCTCCTGCTCTTCTCTCATTTTCCTCTGCTTGTAGCATCAGCTCTGCAATCCTTCTGTCTTTCATCTCAAGCTGTGCTCTTCCCTCTCTTAGCGTCTCTTCAAGGCTTTGCCTGCTCTTCTCTGCCTCTCTCTCCATCTCCTCACGCTTCAGCGTCAGCTCCACCTGCGTCTTCCTCAGTTCCTCTTCGTAACTCACTTTCATGGCTTCCATTTCCTTGTCTTTCTTCTCACTCATTTCTTCCATCTCTCTCTCTTGCTTCTCGTTTTTCTGGTGGAGCTCTGTGATCTCCAGTTCTCGCTCTCTCTCTTTCTCCTTGTTCTCTGCATCTCTTTGTCTCATTTGCTCCTCATAATCAGCTCTCAGTTCTCTCATCTCTGTCTCTTTCTTCTCATCGCTTTCTCTCAGTTTCTCTATTTCCTTCTTGTACTCCTCACACCTCCTTCTGGTCTCCTCCAGCTCTCGGTTTCTCTCCAGGGCCAGCTTCTCCAGTTCCTCCATCTCCTTCTCCATCTTTTCATACTTCTCTCTCCACTCCTCTTCTCTGTGTTTTTGTTCCTCCTCAGACTTCTGTAGAGAGATCACTGTTTCCTTCTCTCTCCGCTCAATGTTGTGTCTCAGTTCATCCATTTCCCTCTCTTTCTCAGAAATCATTTCTCTCAGTTTCTCTGTTTCCTTCCTATACTCCTCACACCTCCTTCTGATCTCCTCCATCTCTGTCTCTCTCTCTTTAGTCATCTTCTCGTTCACCTGTTTGGTTTCTTCCATCTCTTTCTCCATCTTTTCATACTTCATTTTCCACTCCTCTTCTCTCTGTTTTTGTTGTTCTTCAGTCTTCTGTAGAGAAACTGTTGTTTTCCTCTCCCTCTCAATGGTATTTCTCAACTCAACTATCTCTCTCTCCTTGTCAGAGTTCCTCTGTTGTAAGTTTTCAAATTCAGTCTTCATCTTTTCCATCTCCTCTTCACTTTCTCTGGTCTGTATTTCTTTCTCCTCACATTGTTGTTGTAACTCATCCTTCTCTTTCACAGTCTGATAGATTTTCTCCCTCAGTTTTGTGCTCTCCTTCATTACCTGCTCAATCTTGTCCTTCATCTCTTTCATCTCTCTTTCACTGCATTCAGATTTGTCTGTCACCTCTAAAACCTCCTTCTCTTTTTCCTTGATTTCATTTTCTCTCTTTCTCAGCTCATCTTTCAAACTCTGTTCTGCTGCTCCTGCTCTTCTCTCATTTTCCTCTGCTTGTAGCATCAGCTCTGCAATCCTTCTGTCTTTCATCTCAAGCTGTGCTCTTCCCTCTCTTAGCATCTCTTCATAGCTTTGCCTGCGCTTCTCTGCCTCTCTCTCCATCTCCTCACGCTTCAGCGTCAGCTCCACCTGCGTCTTCCTCAGTTCCTCTTCGTAACTCACTTTCATGGCTTCCATCTCCTTGTCTTTCTTCTCACTCATTTCTTCCATCTCTCTCTCTTGCTTCTCGTTTTTCTGGTGGAGCTCTGTGATCTCCAGTTCTTGCTCTCTCTCTTTCTCCTTGTTCTCTGCATCTCTTTGTCTCATTTGCTCCTCATAATCAGCTCTCAGTTCTCTCATCTCTCTCTCTTTCTTCTCACCCCTTTCTCTCAGATTCTCTATTTCCTTCTTGTACTCCTCACACCTCCTGCTGATCTCCTCCATCTCTCTGTTTTTCTCCAGGGCCAGTTTCTGCAGTTCCTCCATCTCCTTCCCCATCTTTTCATACTTCTCTCTCCACTCCTGTTCTCTGTGTTTTTGTTCCTCCTCAGACTTCTGTAGAGATATCGCCGTTTCCTCCTCTCTCTTCTCAATGTTGTGTCTCAGTTCATCCATTTCCCTCTCTTTCTCAGCAACCGTTTCTCTCAGTTTCTCTGTTTCCCTCTTATACTCCTCACACCTCCTTTTGATCTCCTCCATCTCTCTGTTTCTCTCCAGGTTCAGATCCTGCAGTTCCTTCACTTTTATACAGGTGTTCTCATACTTCCCTGTGATGCAAACTATGTGTGTCTCACTGTCTTCACACTTTTGTTTAAGTTTATTCATTTCTTCATCTTTCATGTTTAAAATGGACTCCATCTCTGCCTCTGTCTTTTTCAGATTCTGCTCATTCCTCTTTTTTGACTCCTCCATCTCCTTCTTCAACTTTTCACATTTTGATTCCCATGACTTAGTTGTCTGTCTCTGATTCTCTTTAAAATTCTCCTGCAACAATTCAATGTCTTTGTTTCTCTCCTCGATATTGCGCCTTAAGTCTTCCAATTCCCTGTTTTTCTCTTCATTCATTTGTTCCAAATTATATATTTCTTTTTCTTTCTTACTATTCCTGTGTTGTAAATCTTCAATCTTTGCTTCCATCTCCTGTATTTTTTCTTTGGTTTCTGTTTCTCTTTTTTTCTCTTGCTCTGCATGAAACTTTTGGATTTCTTCAATCAGGGTATCCTTCCTGTTGTTTTGGTCTCCCAGATCCTTTATGTTTTCCTGAATGTTGCTGTACCTCTCCTTCATTTGCTCCAACTCTGTCTCTTGCTCTCGTTTCAATCGATTGAGTTCTTTTATTTCTGCATTTTTCTGCTCAATGATTTCTCTCAAGGCTTTCATCTCCTCCTCCTGCTTTTCATACCACTCTCTCTGCTCTTTCTCTCTATCCTTCTCTCTTTTCTCATTCTGAATTTTAATCTCCTCCATCTCCTTTTGTATTTCCCCGATCTGTATTTCAGTTTCTCTCTCTTTCTCAGCCTCGCGCTGATCACACAGTTGTCGCAAGTCATCCATCTCCTTCCTTGTTGCTTCAATGTTGTCCGTCAGATCTGCATTCTTTTTCTTTTCCTCCTCCATCCTCTCTTTCAGCTCCTCTATTTCTTTTGTGCTGTCCTGTTGCATCTTTCTCCTCTCCTCCTCCCAGGTTTTTCTCTCTTGAACCATCTCTCTTTCTCTCTGTAGATTAATACCTTCAATCTCCTCCTTCAGTGCCTCGACCTCCCTCTCTTTCCCCTCTAACCTCTCCTCGCTTTCTGTCCTGATCTCTTCCTCTCTTTGCTTATATTCCTCCTCCAGCATCGCGGCCAGTCTATCGTTTCTCTCACTCAGCTCTTGCAGGTCTCTTTCATGCTCCTCCGAGAGTCTTTTTATCCTTCTGTCATACATTTCAGCAAGCTCTCTCATTTCTCCCTCTCTCCTTTTATTCCTTTTCTCCTCCTCCTCTTCCTCATTGCCCACCTCTGGCTTCCCCACCCCTTTATCCCGTTCCTTGTTCCTCCTATCAAAAATCCATCTGTTTCTCATCTCCCTCTCCCTCTCCCTGAGCTCCAGCTCCTTCTGTCTCTCTCGTCGCAGGTGCTTTTCCTTCAGGTCTTCCACCGTCTGCTTGAACTTCGCCTCCTTCTGTCGGATCAGCTGTTTGATGTCCTGCGTCATGGGTAAAAACGGCTCCCCCCCGTTAGCCGCCACCATGGCCTCCACCTTCTCCAGCAGCTCGGTCACCTGCGCTGCGTTGCTCAGGTCCGTGCTGTCGATGACGTGGTACCTGTTCCCGCACCTGTCCACGAGCCACTGCGCATTCTCGGCCCGCTGGACGTGCTGCTGGATGGTCACGCCCTCCCTCAGCTTGTCCCCCCTGGTGAACAGCACGAGGGCGTGTCTCCAGACCTCGTCCCCGAGCAGCTCCAGGTGTTCCCTCACGGGCGCCTTGGCGATGTGCGTGTCCACGCCGATGACCAGCAGGAGGGCGTGGGGCCCCGGGGGGCACAGGAAGACGCTCCTCAGGACTTCCTGTCGGACCCTCTCCGGGGTGCTGCCCACCGCGTCCCACTCCCAGCCGGGCGTGTCCACCACGGTGACCCGCCTCCCCGCCACCTCGCCCGCTTGCCTCACGCACTCCTCCGTCACTCTCCCCGGCAGGAAGTGAGCCCCGCCCAGGATGGCGTTTCCCGCCGAGCTCTTCCCCGTCTCGCGCTCTCCCAGCAGCACCAGCCGCAGGTCCGCCAGGCGCCGCGGGCGCGTGGAGACCGCCCCTCTGTCCGCTCTCCCCAAGGCTGGGGCTCCGTCGCCTGCCAGAGACAGAGGAGAGCACAGGCTGAGCAAATCTCACATCACTGAATCAAACAGCCTGTACCGCTACCCCAGCAAATCTCACATCACTGAATCAAACATCACACAGAGCTATGAGCCATTCCACATCACCACATCTCCAATGTGAGGGACAATGAACCAGTGTGAGTTTACTCACTTCACCCATAAGGCAATGCAAAACATTCTGACCCAGGCTCTCGAGTGGCTCAACAGGTAAATGCTCTTACTGTCGCAAGCACAAAGTTGAACACTACGGCTCAGGTTCAACCCCAGCCGTGTCATCAGCTAACGATGGCCGGGAGGCTATAGTGACAGAACAAGTTGGCATGTTTGACTGGGGATAATGGAAAGGGACTGCTAACTTGTGTGTTAGATAAATAGTGAATCTGCTGATTGGTGTGGAGAGTGTGTTAGTCTCACCCTCCTAATGAGACGGTGGGCGTCATAGCTGTGCAGCATATTTATGAAAAAAGTCAGGGAAAAAGCATGAGACATCCAAAATTTCAAAAAAACTTTATGACCCATTTACCCAAGTTAGCCCGCAATGCTTTTATTTTATCCCTTTTTGGTTAAGACAGAGCATTATTACATCAGCAAGGTCTAAGCAATCCTTCTCTGCAGTGTTATATGGTGCTTGAGCTCTGTCCCTTCCTCAAGTTTCACCTCAAGTCTATACAGATTGATGGGCGATGCTGTTCAGCTGACCTGTTTAAAATGTATTATTTACAGTCTTTTAAGGCAGCAGTGTAGAGTAATAAACAGCTGGGCTTGTGACCAATATCTCCAGCTCTATAAATGTGTGAATGTAAGCTATGCATGTTGCTCTGAATAACACCATAACAATTACACAGTCACAGTTTTTTTCATATTTTGTTATATTACATTATTGTCATTTAGTAGACACTCCTATCCAGAGCAACTTACATAGGTGACAATTTTAACCATTTGTACAGCTGGATATACACCGAGGCAATTGAGGGTTAAGTACCTTGCCCAAGGGTACAACAGCAGTGTCCCAATAGGGAATTGAGCCAACAACCTTTCGGTGATGAACCCTGGTCCTTACCACCATGCTACACCGCTGCCCCTGATAGGCGTTTTGCCTGGGAGCTCGTATGAAGCCTCTTCAGGGCCACGGACTGAAAGCTGACCTCAGTGACTCTCGGATACAGACTCAGAGCAGTGACTCACCCATGATGAGGCCTCGCAGTGACTCCCTCTGTCTCTGCGACTCCAGCAGCCTCTGCCTCCTCCTCTGCTCCCCCGGCCGCCGCCTGGCCTCCAGCTCCAGACGCCTGCGCACCTGGTCCGTCCCCAGGTGAGCCCCCCCGTTCCCCGCCACCATCTCCTCCACCTTCCGCAGGAGCTGTGCGACCTGAGTGCCGTCCCCCCTGGTGGTGTTGCTGAAAACGTGCCACCTGCAGCAGAGATTTTTACTTTTACAGTAACAGCTACAGAGTACATCACTCCTGTACCACAACCTGAAGTCTGTTACATGGACACTTCTACAGACTCTTGCGGATTGTTGCTGTCTATGCACAGACACTTTATTATAATTATTTATTTTTATACACTCATATTTTATACATTCATACATTTTGTGTATATTCTTGTTGTTTTATGTTCTTGTTATATGTTGTTGTGGGACTGACACGGAGTAGCAACTGTAATTTCGTTGTTCTGAACAATGACAATAAAGCTCTCATCTCTTTTCTTATCCTTTCTTGTCTCACCTGTTCCCGCACCTCTCCACCAGCCGCCGCAGGTCTGGGCCCCCCTTCTCGATCCTCTGCTCCACGCGGGCGTCGCCCAGCTCCTCCCCCCAGGTGAAGAGGAGCAGGGTGTGCCTCCAGGCCCCCTCCCCGAGGAGCTGCATGTGCTCCTCGATCTCGCGGCGGTAGCGTTCCTCCACGGCGGCGCGGCCCCGCACCACCAGCAGCAGGGCGTGAGGCCCGGGCGGGCAGAGCGTCGCGCTGCGGCCCGTCTCCCAGCGCACCCACTCCGGCGTGCCGTTCAGCGGGTAGTACCACTCCCACCCGGGCGTGTCCACCACCACCAGCCGCCGCCCCGCCACGTCCGCCCGCCTCCCCACGCACTCCTCCGTCGGCTTGCCGCTGGCGAACCTCCCTCCCCCCAGGATGGTGTTGCACGCCGAGCTTTTCCCCGCCCCCTTCCTGCCCAGCAGAACCAGTCGGAGCTCAGGGAGGGGGGCGCGTCTCTCGTCCGCTTCGGCCGTCAGTGGCGAACCACCTGAAGGAGAGAGGGAAGAGGTGCTACTGGCTCACCTGCCCTGTTCAGGAACTTTCAAATGACATACATACATTAAATAACTGTCATTTAGCAGATGCTCTTTTCCAGAGCAACTTCTGTAGGGTACGGTTTTTAGATATTACCCATTTATACAGCTGGATATTTACTGAGGCAATTGTTACATTACATTACTGGCATTCAGCAGACACTCCTCTCCAGAGCAGCCTACATCAGTTACAGGTTTTTACAATGTTATCCATTTATACAGCTGGATACTTTACTGAGGCAATTGTGGGTTAAATACCTTGCCCAAGGGTACAGCAACAGTGCCCCAGCGGGGAATCGAACCAGCAACCTTTTGGTCACAGGCCCTGCTCCTTACCACTACGCCACACTGCTGCTAAATTAACCCTAAATAGTGTTTATTTAACATTTCATGGGCCTGCTACTCCTGATCTCTGAGAGGTGGGGGTTTTCAGATCGTACTTCCAGACGGCCGGTCGGGGAACACGTCCGGGAGTGAAGCGGACGCTCCCATTCTCAGCTCTCTCTCTCGCGCCGCCATCTTGTCCCCGTCCCTCTCCTTCTTCCTGATGGACATTGCAGCTGCAGTAGATTCTCTTCATAAAAGTACGAAAGCTCCCATGTTCCTACACAATGAAACCAGAGTGCACTGTAATAACATTTACGGGGTATTACATGTACTGTGGGATGAAAGAGCTGGACAGAGAGCACAAACTGGGGCTAATTATTCACCTTTACAAGCAAAAGCGGTCCACATGTATTTTTTTTAGACCTTTACGGTGACTACACCGAAGATCAGGCAGCATAATCTGAGGATAGAGGTATTCACAGCCCCAGCCTGATAGCCCCTCCCACACCAGCGGCAGGTGCAATAAATGGGCGGAGAATGTGGTGTGGGTGGGGCTGGGCGGGGTCTGGTGAGATGCTGCTTCTAATCCTGCATACACTGAACCCCATCAGACTCCAAAAGGCACCTACTGACACCTAAAGCTTTAACAACCAACACCTTTAGTTACTGACATCTTACACTATAGACAGCTTCAGCTCTTGAAATATGTAGGTTTCTTAATCCTAAGAGTGACTATTGACTTGTTACACTTTGTCAACAGCTTTAGTCAGAATATCTGTTGTAGCATTACTATTAGCTTGCTGGAGTGTTTATGTACGTAGGGGCCATTTAACATTAATAATAACCAGCGAGTACAAGGACAGTGAACATTTTTGGTCACAGATTGCCTTGCCACTATGATACATCACAGTCACTAGATCACAGTATCCATAACAGATCACAATACTACACGCAAAATAAACAGCAGGGAATGCAAGTCTTTAGTAAACCCCTTTCCTGGGGCTGCCTCTCAGATACTTACAGAACTTTTCCAGAGCACTTTGAATTAACATCAGTCTCAAATCTCACACGAATGTTAGATGATGATTGTAAAGTAAATTTTTTTTTATTTTATTTTTTTAACTTTCAGAACAAGGTGAGCCATAAAAAGAAGACATCATTTATCACAAATAACCCCTGAAAATCACATGACCTTCACACTATTACACTCTCTCTGATATCGAATTGTCACTTCTTTTTTAGCGTTGCCGCCCTCTACATGTAATGTTTGCATCTGGTACATCTGAAAGCTGCTAATGTTCAGCACTTCTGATATCTCCATCTTCTTTGCCTCTTGTATACTATTCCAACACAGAGCTTGTATACTATTAAAATGAAGTGAGCACATGAAATGTAAAACATTCTCGGGCCCGCAGTTTGAAATCTCTAGACCTTTCTCAAACTGTCCCAGACCAACACAACAGTTACCAACCCAGACTGTGTTTCATAGCCAGAACCCCTCTGTTTTATGCAGCTGTCCATCTACCCAAATCTTAAAACAGACGGGTTAAAAACTACAGAACACTCAGCAGATATTCACGCCTGTCCTGACACAGCAATGGAGGTGTGATTCTATACTCTGAAGCATTTCTTAGTGCAATGCACACAGAGGTTTTCATTAGAAATATTTGTTTTCGTTTCAGTAACTCTTTGTAGGCCCTGGGGTTGAGGTTTCAAACAGAGAACTGGAGAAACTCTTTTACTTTCACTCTCAGCAGAGAGTATATCCATCTTCCTCTTGCTCAACTTCCACAAATTAAGCAATTATGAACACACCAATGTCTCTACCAAAAAATATATATATACATCATTATTTTGTCTTAAAAATAATAATACAGTTTCATATGATAATATTGCACATTTGCTCAAAGAAATGTGACAGACTAATGACCGACTCAACTGAATGTAAGTGAAAATGTTCTGAAAAAGCTTAATATAATCATTAAATTACAACCCCTTGCCAGACTTGCTTGCTAGTTACACATAATTCTGTGCACTGCAGCAAAGCTGCAAGGAAGCAATAATTCCAGCTCACCTGAGCACAGGCTGCAGAGAGAGGCAGTCCTGCCAGTCGGGTCTGACACCCGGTGTTGAAGCAGTGGACAAAAGAGGAAGCAGGGTAGCGTGACCGTCAAAAGCACAGAGAGCCGGAGTGCATCCCAGTGCAACCCCCCACCCTTCCCACAATGCCGCTCTCTCTCTCTCTGTGTTTCCTCTTTCCCTTTTACCCTCTCCAGCTGATGTTAGCGCCTATCTCCCGACTGGCTGCCCTGGCTGCTGGCTGGAGGTTAGGAACGGAGCCTTGACTTGCTGTGAACGGAGCGGCGCGCTTGCAAATGGCGAAATGCAGAATTAGAGTGGGGAAGGTAGTCACATGACGCACCTGTGGTTTCACTCCATCACACTGTCACACAGGAAGTTACAGAGCGCACTTCTGACTCTGTGTGTGTGTGTGTGTGTCAGTGAGTGAGAGAGAGAGAGAGAGAGGGAGACAGAGAGTGGGAGAGAAAGAAAGACTCAGACAGGAAGTTTAAAATACTGTGGTCAGTGTTGCTGTGTTTTTGCATGGTGCGTTTAAAAAGATCCCAAGCATTCTTTCACAGTTGGACTTCATTTTCCTGATGGTAGGTTTACCACCCCGTCCCCTTAAAAAATAAATAAGTAAATAAAAATAGTAATTACACACACTAACTCTGCTACACTCAAAAATGTGTTTCAGGCTATAGCTCTTTTCAACCCTTTTTGGAGGTTATTTTCATTCAGCAAGTGTCTGTGTATTCAGGGAGTTTGTGCAAAAGACTTCAGTGAGGATCAGGCTGCAGTTCATGTTTTAAACAACATTTAAAAATCATTACAGTTCTCCATCTGAGACATCTGCATTCCATGCAGTGTTATAATCAGAATGATGTCTGCAGATTTTTTTGGCATTTAGCGAGAGCAGTTGACATTTATTTTTAAATGTCAAAAGATATTCATTTTTCTTCAGTTATCAAAAAATTGAACTTGATCATACCTGATTGCAGAGTATTCAGCAGAACTGAAGAAAATACATTTCGATACATTTCCTTCCCAATGCTTAGGAAAGTGACTTCTGCCTACAAACTGCAACTTTTGGAGAAAAATGTGGTCGCATTCTGGTTTGAAAGGTTAACGGCATAAGCCACTTTTGCACAAAAACCCGGCTTCAACTTAAAATTTGCATCCTTGATTTTTATGGCTCTTTTAGGCCCTGTTATACTGGCCTGAGAACCCGGTACTTTCCTGCAATTTCGTACATTTGCCTTTGGTGTAAATGCGTTTTCCCGGGTTATCGGGCGACCCGGCGTCGGTTTGTTCCTGGGTGATCAGGCGGGAGGGAGTTTTTCTATCACATTCTGCCACTGTTACGCTAGCTTTGACTGTTCAAGACAGTTTGTCCTGCCTCTGATTACCATAGTCCAATCAGTCAAGTCGTGTTCCGTGTAGTACCGCCCCTTTCGGGTGATTTCAGTCTGGTTGAAAATCGCCCAGATCGCTCTGATAGACTCTCATGTTAAGGTAATTTTTTTCGAACTGCAGGTGCTGCAATGCAATCTGTATGGGTTCTGGCAGAGCCATGTAGAGCCATGTTGGACTGATGTCTGTCATGATGGACATCAGAAAATCTCTCTTACTCTTTAAATATTTTCACCAATTTAGAGCTCAGATGTCTCTCTCGGAGTCTCTCACGATTCCATTCAATCGAGTAGACCAGTAGTAGAGTAGACAATGTGGTGGAAAATTTTTGATTAAGTGTATACCCCATATGTAAATTATGAGTATTGCCACTTTCACCCCCCGGAGAAAAGCGGAGCTTGACGTGGTACGATTAAGCTTGTTACTTGGTGGAGATAAATTGTTGCCAGCAAACGTCATAAGCATTGTTAACAGATGTTAGTTTTTGATTTTAACCACAGTTATTGATATATTAACTGAAGTTATTCATATATCAACCATTTGCTCTATTAATTAAACAACCTAACAGTATAAGCCTTAAATAAATAATAATGTATCCTATCATACTTTGTATGCCTGTGAGCAGAGACTAGAAAGAAGGGTTAAGAGAGTACAGAAGATGGTGGGGAGGGTATGCAGCTGTGAGCTATCTGCATGCCATAAGTTACACAGTGAGGCCTATTGGTGGGACTGTTAAGGAGAGTTGGACACTGTCTGAGCATTGCCCAGGAGATGGACCTTGAGTGTAAGATAAAAGAGCTGAAATCGGTGAAGGGGGGTCACAAACAGGGGTTCTTTATGGAATACAGCCAAGGCAGAGCAGGTCAAGAAGGGACAGTTATCTTTTATATATTGGAGGGCAGCCGAAGCAGGACTGACATTCTTTAATTATTTTTTATATATTAGATATGGGCGGCCCTGGAGATAATGATGTACAGCCAAGGCAGGACAGTTGTTTTTGTGTATATTAAACAGGTGTGAGCTTGGCAACAATCGTGTACAGGAAAGGCCAAATATGGAATAAGAATGATGTCAGAATGAAAGACAATGGTGTACAGAAAATGTGTTATGAAACTGAAGGAGGGGATAAAAGAAAGAGCCATTTGGGGATTTCTCGAACTGCTTGGGGGGGGACTGCTTAGAGGACTGCTTTGGGGGACCGCTTATGACTAATGACGCTACTGTTCCGGGCGGACCAGCCCAGGTTTACTGTATGTGATTGATCGCCATATGCAATAAACCTAATTACATCAGACTCTTGAGAATTATATTTGTTCTTCATCGGGCACTGGAATTCACGTTCTGTAATTATTACAAAAGGTATGTATAAATTATATAACTTAGAATTGTTACAGCACAAATGTGGAGGGAGCCTCCAGATCTCCACCACAACAACACTGGAGGTGGCAAGATTGCAGGTAATTGCATTCAAAGAAGCATATATTAACTGACATAAACAGACTACAATTTAAAATAAAGCGCCTGAACAGTGTCTGCTGGAAAAAAAAAACACCTTTGGCTACTGCAGTCATACAACTGTATATTTTGCGATGTATACTTACAGAACATATCAATAAACTGTTTCTTGCTCTTGTATGTGATTGTACCACTGTAAGCCACAGCTTCACGTTCCAGAGGCTCCGAGAGCGCAAATAACTCAAGCAAAGCCAGTTAAGAAGTTCATGAGTGGCTCTCCCAAGCTGTGACAGTAAAGTCAAAAGGTCCTGTAGGTGGTCTAGACTGGGAAGGGATAGAACAGCAATCTGTTGAAATGGCAAATGTCTGCGAGTCTGCATCCTTCGTGGGTGATTTCACTGCTGAAAGTCAGTTGCCTTTGGAACTCTTAATTACGATCTATAAATAAAGCATAACGGTTTTTTTTTATTATTTGATATTCAACGTTGTGAGCTTGGCTTTATAGTCGAATTTTCACGTGGTAGCAACATACGACCTTTAATTAAAGGTCACGGTTAATTAAAATTATAATGTAACCCATAACATTCTATGACATTGCGCCAGAACACTGTAAGGTTGCTGTATCAGCGCGAGACGCTTTCATTTTCAGCCTTCATGTAACCCAAACGCACGTCTGAATAGTAGCCGAATATCTATGCATATGCAGATTACTTTAACAGTTCATTTCAAGCAGCGATGCCTTTCTGACATACAACTTTCATTTTCAAATTCTCAGGTTTATGCAAACGCTAATACGACCAAACATGCTCACAGGGTACTATCCTGGTCTGTTCCTGCAAAAGTCAAAGCAAAAATATATCTTGTTTATCCACTTGGCCGACACTGTGCGACGCCCACTTTATCAGTGTCAACAGATAGACTTTGGCTAACTCACTCCAAACGTCGCATACTTACGAAATGACCACAGCCAACGCAGATATTTATGAGAAAAAATGACCCCGGGAGCACTCATAATATGTGAACTGGAAGTGCAGGTAGATAAACTGGACATGCGTATTGTTTATGTTCGCTTATTGCAAATTAGCTCGCGTTAGGAGCTCTAAGACGGTAGAGGTCAGCTGGTGTAACGTTAGCCAGCTTCACAGCCAGTGAGCTTGCAATAGGAATGTTCATTTATGACCTCAAAGGGTCCAGTACCATATAGCAATAGCATCAGCAGTAGCATAAGCAATTAATGCCCTGCTGTGAACAATATTGGTTTAATGGCAATTAATTCTGGATATGGTTCGTCCAGGTTTCGCATTAGTTCACTTTTTTGTATTCTGATTTCGTGCGTTGTTCGTTTCTTCGACACCAGTTAAATAGGGTCTACGCCAAGCCATGATAGTAGATAACTGAACTGAACACGGATTAGCTACCTAGCTACGTAAACTAGCCTGGTAACAGAGCTACACTTTACAGCTATGCAAACTAGTTAGGTTTTCAGAAACAATTGTTTTGTCATTTAGCTGTTTAACTAGCCAGTCTGATACAGTAGCTCAAAAGAACAATATTAAATTAAAGGTACCATTTAAAAGTGTCAGCAACACTGCGTCCCCAAAAACGTTTGGAAGACAGCGATATAAAGTAACGACGGCTATCAAAATTAGAAGTCTTGAGTGCAACATTTAAATGTGTTACACGAAAACAGTTAAGAAAACTTAAATTGTCAACTGTTTCTGTTTCCCACAGCGATGAAGCGAAGTCTGTGTGTGCGTGCGACTCTCGCGTTTCTCCTCCTCTCCGCCTTTGTCTGCAAACCAGGTGCAGTGCAATATAACATAAATATCTAAATGAATGTATCAGTGCGAAGATGCCACGATGTCCACAGTTCAGTTTAACATTTTAGATAAGTATATTGCATCAGCTGTTTTTTGGCTTTATCTGATGCATTGATTGTGTTTCTATATTCATTGCCATTTAAAAGCCAGAAATGGCAGCGGAACCGTTGCAGGATGTGTGGACCTCTTAATGTAATTCCACTGACGTTAATATACAAGTTCTGAGGGAATATTTTACAGCTGTGACTTGAAATTTGTAAAGATGCCTGTTCGAATGTAATTGTCCTCAAGAGAATGATCGTGTGTGCGCGTGCGTGCGTGCGTGTGTGTGCATGCATGCAATTTGTGAGGGACTGAAGAAAAATAAATCAGCAAATACATTTAAAAACTGAGGTTTTGGGAAAAATTCCTTTGCAGCACTCAATTTTTCTGGTTATTCTGGGGAAAAGTGTACTTTCTGTAGGCTCTATTTCATATTCATATACAGTAAATTTTCATGATTTCACTATACTAGCCTGACATTTTAGGGCGTCTGCGCCATCAATGAGTGAGCCTACCTCAGTAATTACTTACATGTAATTTAGAACCTGATATTGGGGTGCTTGTGCTGTCTGCTGGATGTACTATTATTTCATTGTTGCAAAATAACTGTTGTTTTTCAAGAGTAACCTGAGTCCTGTTGACTTAACTACCTTTTATTCAGCTTTTGACAAACACTTGAGGTTCACGTGCCCATCACATGACTTCAGTCAATAAAGCCACAACTGGAGGCATTTTGTGGTGTCTGCGAACAGGTTCACTTTAGATCTGCACCTGCCATTTTGTGTTTTTGGTTCAGCTGCAGTCTCAGTCTGTGCTGTTGGTCCAGCTGCAGTCTCAGTCTGTGCTGTTGTTCCAGCTGCAGTCTCAGTCTGTGCTGTTGGTCCAGCTGCAGTCTCAGTCTGTGCTGTTGTTCTCTCCAGAGAGGTTCCAGGTTCTTGGTCCAGATGATCCTGTAGTTGCTGTAGCTGGTGAAGATGTTGTTCTGCCCTGTTACCTCAAACCCAATATCAGTGCTGAGGACATGCATGTAGAGTGGGTCAGACTTCAGACGACAGACAGACTGGTGCATCTTTACCAGAAGAGAGAGAACAGAAATGAGGCTCAGTCCCCATCTTACAGAGGAAGGACAGCACTGTTCCTAGAGGAGCTGAAGAAAGGCAACGCTTCACTAAGACTGACAGGAGTACGAGGCTCTGATGATGGACAATATAAATGTTTTATTCAGTCTAATCTGTGGTATGATGATGCTTCACTTCGAGGGGAAGTAAGAGGTAAGTGATTTATTTCACAACACACAACATAAGAAAACTGAATTGACTTTTTAAAGTATACAATGCAACCTCAATATAATGTGCTTTTCTAACACCATTTTTGATATAACACAGGTATTATCATACCCCAAAGATGAATATATTTCATTTTATTGTCATTTAGAGGAAAAGGTCTGTAGTCCACTTTGTGCAAGTGCATTATTTTCTTGGGTTTGCCAGCTTTCTCAAGCCTGGCTGTGAGCTTGACCGTTGAACAGTGAAGCACACAGAAGCAGTTCGCATCTTTTGACTGCACCTGTTCTAGTTGACCCACAGGAATGCACACACAGCATCTCTTAGAACAGTGAACAATGTAAAAATGCATCAGAAGCAATGAGATCACTGAGGCTGACCTGGAGTTAGCAGCATTTCCAGAACAGAGTGAAGGCTGTATGTAATGAACACAGCAGCAGTCTAGGAGCAAATGAGCTGGCGACCTGGAGAGAGACAGATGTGCAAGTGAAGAAGAAATCGCCGCTTCTGTGATTATTGGGAACACTAACCATGAACATGAAGTCAGTGACTCATATGGTAACAGTGATGGCTCATGTATGGTAATAGTTCTAAATGCCAGTATTACAACAAGAGATTGATAGCTGACTCCTGTATTTACTGTATTTCACCAATATTAAGGATTATTCACTGAATTAGTGTGGCCATCATTTCTGAAAATTCAGCCTAAATTCTCTGAATGTTTTAGAAAGATGGTATAAAAGCTAGGTAAATTACAAAAATGTTTAACAGTAATCCATAACAATAGTTATTTTATTTTAGTCATTTTGTGTTATACTGTTTACAAAATAAAAAGGGGCTCCAAAATTAGGGGTGTTGAAGTTCCCTGACATCCATGGTGGATCCAGGTTAGATTGTATGTCACTATTTGCATTATGTATAAGCTTTAAAACATAGATGATTGAATGCAAGTTTGTGATGTTTCTCTAAATCTGTGATCTGTGCAGCTGTAGGGACTGAGCCAGTGATCTCCATGGAGGGATACAGAGAAGGGGGGATCGGCCTGCTGTGTGAATCTAAAGGCTGGCATCCTGAGCCTGAACTCATCTGGCTGGACAGTGAGGGACACCGTCTCCCTGCTGGACCTACAGAGAAACTCAGGGACAGTATGGACCTCTTCATCGTGAGACGAAGTATCATCGTACAGGAGGGAGACACTAACAGGTTTACCTGTCGAGTTCTACAGCAGCAGCTCAATCAGGAGAAGGAGACAAAGTTTCACATCCATGGTAACATTTCATATTGAATCCAGGGGTCAAAACTGTGGGCGTGTTTCAGATTTCTGTAATCAATACTGAAGAAAATACAGAAGCAAAACTAAATTTGCAAAATGTTATCGTGCATAACGTTAGCTAAGTAGATTGGCAGCAAATTACAGTACATCACAGTCACATGACAAACAGTTAATTCATGCTAGATTATTACACACAACCTAAAATGAACCGTTTGGAGGTTCTTACTGAGAAACCCGCCTGATATCCTGATAAGATGCCCCTCCCAGACAGCTGTGATCAGTCTTTTCTCCACTGGATTCAGCATCCGGGGGAAAGAGCCTTTGGATGGAGAATTAATGAGTGAAAAACTGAATGAAATAATGGATGAATTAATGATAAAATGAATTAATATTAAGTCTCTGTGTCTGTTTCAGCTGAGATGTTCCAGCGTGCCCATCCGTGGAAGGTGGCCTTGTTTTTCACTCTGGGAGTTCCTGCTGTAATAGGACTTCCTGTTCTGATCCATTACTGTGTGAAACTTCACAGAAAGAAAGGTGAGACTCTGATTCATCTCTGTTACTGGATTGTGAAGTAATGCTCTGGTCCAGTACATTAAAACATAATATTGTAAATATATTATTATTGTACAGAAGGAGATTTTGATCAGGATATACAGTAGCCAGCAGTAGTTAGAGGAGTACCCCTAGCTCAGTGTGTGTGTCTGGAGTGTAACACTGTCAGTGTATCTGTATGCTGATAGACAGGCTGTTTACTGCTGCTTTTACTGAGTGATCTGGGCTCTGAGGAGGGAGGAGTCAGACGTCATGTGACTGAATCTGTATAAAACACTTCCAGTGTCTGCAGCAGCTGCTGAGCTGCCAATGCTCCAGGTGTGCTTACCTGTGTGTAGGATGGACATGTGGGCGGGTTTATAATACAGTCTGCCTTGCAGCTGCTTTGTCCCTTTCCTGGTACTGATGCAGCACCAGACACATTAATGTCCAATATTTAGCAATGCTGAGTCTGGGGGCTCCTGAGTGGCTCAGTTAGTAAAGCTGCTTGTGCAGGCTGATCTCACCAGACTCTGTTTTGTGTACGCTCTCCTGTGTTGCATTGTGGGACTTGTGTGAAAAACAGTCATTGGTGACATGCAAATGTAGAGGAGGATTGCAGTAGCAATTTTAAATTTTGAGGGAAAAGCATGAAAAAAATATAATAATAATAACAAAAACATCTGAAATTCCATTTCAGGATCTTATTATATTTCAGAATGTGCTGGAATATTACAGCTGGTAAAATGTCAATCAGTAAATGTAACAGTCTTGGGCTGGCCGTTTATGAATACCACAGTAGGTAGTTACACATCATAGATTTACTCACCCATTACACATGATCAGAGCTGCAGAATCTCCACACAGCACAGCACACAGGACAACACAGCAGGGGATTGGCAGGATTTAAATTCCTCTGACCTCTAGTGGACAGCTGTGTGTGGCACATTGTTTTCCAATCAGGGTTGGCTTTTCACGATAGTAAGTGCATTATCTCAACACAACTACTAGGGGGAGAGCATGTTTTGCAGATATTGAGCAGATTTCCAACAGGAAGTTCTGGCAATGGAATGTTTTTTCATTACAAAAACATCATCCTAATAACATTATTTCTTTCATGGGGGAGGAGAGAGAGCGAGAGCGAAAGAGGGAGAGGGAGAGAGAGATAGAGGAAGAGAGGGAGAGAGAGAGAGAGGGAGAGGGAGAGAGAGGGAGGGAGGGAGAGGGAGAGAGAGAGAGCGGGGGGAGGGAGAGAGGAACAGAGAGAGGAAGAGGGAGCAAGAGGGAGAGGGAGAGATAGAGTTCCACTGCACTGTATTAAAAAGGTTTTTTTTTTTTGTATTGTCATTTGTTATTGTTATGACCGATTGTTGTTATTATTACGCTTTGGCAATATGTATTTTAAAATATGTCATGCCAATACATGCCAATACATTTTGAATTGATAGAGAGAGGGAGAGAGAGGGAGAGAGAGGGAGAGCGAGGGAGAGAGAGCAGAGGATGTTGAGTTATGATATCATCATACACACACTCACACACACACACACACGCGTGCGCACACACAGACACAAACACATACACACGCACGCACACAAAGACACACATACAAACACACACTCACACACACAGTCCATCTAACCTCCTGTTTGTCTGTTTGCAGAGTTTGAAAGCGCACGTAGATATGCAGGTGAGTGTGTGTTTCCTTCCCACTCAGAGGGCTCTGTGTGAGGCTTTTTTCCTGGCGGGGAGGCAGGTCTGCTGAGCTGGTCCTTGATTCACTCAAATATTACAAACATTTATTATTATGGTCTGGAAATTATATGTAAAAGCCTTAAAATTAAACAAATATTTCTCAACATTAACCTGCAGCTAAGGAGATCCTTCATAAATATCAATAATATAAAATGAAGAGGAGTATCAATAGAGATTAAATACATACAGGATATTTATGTCCTAAGTCCTCTCTCTTATCCTCCACAGTGGGTGTGACTCTGGATCCTGATACAGCACATCCCAAACTCATCCTGTCTGAGGACGGGAAACAAGTGAGATATGGAGACACACGACAGGATCTCCCTGACACCCCAAAGAGGTTTAATTCTGCGCTTGGTGTCCTGGGAAAGGAGGGCTTCTCCTCAGGGAGATTTTACTATGAGGTGCTGGTTGGGGAGAAGCCTGAGTGGGATTTAGGAGTGGCCAAAGAGTCCATCAGCAGGAAGGAATATATTACACGGAGCCCTAGGAATGGATACTGGAGCATATGGCTGTGGAATGGGGCTGAGTACGAGGCTATGGATGATCCCTCTGTCCGCCTCCCCCTGAGAGAGAAGCTCAAGACAGTGGGGGTGTATGTGGATTATGAGGGGGGTCAGGTTTCCTTTTACAATGTGGAGGCCAGGTCTCATATCTACTCCTTCACTGGTTACACCTTCACTGAGAAACTCTATCCATACTTCAACCCCTGTCACAATTTTTACGGTGAAAACTCAGCCCCACTGATCATCTCTCCTGTCAGTCACACTGGCTGAATATTTTGTGTAGAATCCAATATTATTATGGTGTAAAGAATGACGTTTGAAATTTGAGTTTTTTTTTTAATAGGGACACGATATTAGCATTCTATGCCTTCTGCTACATTAAAATAGAATTTAAATACACTGCTCAAAAAAATTAAGGGAACACTCAATCATCACAGTATAACACCCAGTCAGTGTTATGCAAATGGTACCCTGACTGCTGTCAGGTACCGGGGTTCCTCCTGGTGCAGGACAATGCCCGGCCTCATGTGGCCAGAGTGTGTAGGCAGTTTCTGGATGACGAAGGCATTGATTACATTGACTGGCCCTCACGTTCCCCAGACCTGAATCCAATTGAGAACCTCTGGGACGTTATGTATTAGCGCATCCGATGCCGCCAAGTAGTGCCACAGACTGTCCAGGAGCTCACTGATGCCCTGGTCCAGGTCTGGGAGGAGATCCCCCAGGACACCATCCGTCGTCTCATCAGGAGCATGCCCAGACGTTGTTGGGAGTGCATACAGGCACATGGGGGCCATACGCACTACTGAGCCACATTATGAGTTGTCGTGATGAAATTTACGCAAGTTGGAACAGCCTGTGATTTTAATTTTTCACTTTGATTTTCGGTGTGATTTTGAATCCAGCCCTCAGTGGGTTGATGAGTTTGGTTGCCATTGACCATTCTTACGTCATTTTGTTCTTAACAAATTACACAATGTATATCAATGAAGATTTTCGACTTGAATATTTCGTTCATCGAGATCCACTGTGTGATTTAAGTGTTCCCTTAATTTTTTTGAGCAGTGTATATTCGAATGAGGGCTAAAGGATGTAAAAATGGGGATCACTGATCATCTCTCCTGTCAGTCACACAGATGTTGGGCAAAAAATAAGATGTTTGAATTTTGATGTTCATGTTTATGTGTGTGTAATCATTTTATACATGTTATATTAAAATTATTTTTAAATATATGCAAAGTGCAGCCATCCTGTTTCAGAGCAATATAACTGTCTCTCATCACCACACCATTAATGCCTTTTTATGTAATAGCATAAAAGCATATAAGTCTATAGTGTCTTTACAATGGGATTGTCACAGTGAGCTCTACAATACACAACTAAAACCAGCACAGGAAACCAATCACACCGAAACAAAAAATGACTGAAAAATTATTCACTCGCAATTTTACAAAAGCTATTTCATCAATAGTTTAAAAATGTATGCAACAAGGATGACATCACAGAATTAATGAGTCTCCACTGAGCCAGGCCGTGTCATCAACATGCGTCTGTTGCATCTAGTCGGCATTGCGGCATCTTCGCGTAGGGCGCGGATAGTGTACTGTCGCTATACTTACTGTATGCACTTTTGTACGTCGCTTTGGATAAAAGCGTCTGCTAAATAAATAAATGTAAATGTAACTCTAATGAGTTTCATACAAATATTACAAGCATGTGGGCTGTATAAACTAAAACCACCGTGAACTTGCTTCTCATGTGATAGCATGATTACCATTTTCACTAGGGGAAAATGTGTACTATTGCATGAGTTCCACAAACAGATGGGCACAATTGCAACTGTCAACGTACGCCATCTGGTGGAGACAATGCACTCCTACGCCTGAGACAAAACGACGGCGATTGTTGTATGAGTGAACTGATAAATGCTACAGACGGTGACAGGTCGTCTCTCTGTGTGACAGAGGAGGTCCCTGCAGTGAGGATACTGCTGCTGGGGAAGAAGTGGGCGGGGAAGACTACGTCGGGGAACCTCATCCTGGGCAGAGACGTGTTCGTCAGCGACGCCAGGCGGTGCGTGAAGGAGCGGGGCATGGTGAAAGGCAGACTCGTCACTGTGGTGATCGCGCCAGGCTGGGTGGAACACCAAGAGACCTCGGAGGAGCTGGAGCGAGAGATCAGACGCGGCGTGGAGGGGTGCGCCCCGGGACCACACGCCGTGCTGCTGGTGGTCCCGCACTGGGCCGTTCTGGGGAGGGAGAGCAGCTTTATCGCGGAGCAGAGGCACGTGGAGCTGCTGGGCGGGGCCAGAGCGTGGCAGCACGCGCTGGTGCTCTTCACCTGCGTGGACGGGGACAGCGAGCAGCGTCTTGCGAGGGAGGAATGCGCACAGTCCCTACTGCAGAGGTGCGGGGGTCGCTACCACGTCCTCAACAGCAGGAGCGCCGACGAGGCTCAGGTCACGCGGCTACTCGATAAAATCATGACGATGGTGCAGGAACACGGCGGCGGGTGCTTCAAGCTCGAGACTACTCTTTAACTAGCGTATGGAATCATACCCGTGTTCTGAACTGAAGACGTGATTGTTAATCATAACGTTATATGCTGTGATTTACAGTGATCATCGTTTGGGCCTTTTTAGGGTCAGAATGTATTAGGTGTTTTTAAAAACTCCAAAGAATGGGGAAGACAATTTGAAAGAGAAGTACTCTGAAACTGGTTAACATAAAGGGTGTAGCATAGTTTTCAGTCGGTGATTGGCTGTACTCACGAGTAAACAGCAAAGGTAAAGCAACACCAGACCACAGTCTCTCTCCTCTTTTCAGTTAATCTTCAAAGAAGGATGTTTTTTATTCTGTTTTAATATTGCAGACACATAATAAAGACTGGAACACAGTATGTATGTTTCGGTAAAAGCACACATTTGATGCTTTCGAGGGGTGGGGCAGCGGTCGTGCTCTTGTCATTTTTTACGCTGTATTTCTGTATGTTTGAAATAAAAAATTTTTTTTTACATCAATATTTAGGACAACGTTTGGTGTCTTGACCCTGACTCTGTATGAGAAGTGTGTGTCCCAATTCCACAGCATTGCTGTATCCATTATACAGTCCGGAAGAGAAACAGACAGCACGTGACAGGGAGAGTCAGTAATGTTCTGCACAATACACTGTTACGTTTGTACCTTTGCTGCCAACTCTGCGTTAATTTGACAGTCGGTGGATTGTGGGTGGAGATTCTCCAGTGACTGAAATTATCCGTTTCTGTCTGAGACAGGAATGGGGACATCGCTGCAGAGTAAGTTTCTAGGTCTCCGAGAGAAATCTGACAGATACACACCAGGAAGTGTTTAGCTCTTCATTTTTTAAAGTTGGCTTCATCTGCTTTATTTATGACAGTGCTGTCTGAAATATAATTTACTAATCGATGTATTTACACGCACTCACATGTGTACAAAGTAGGCTAGTTCACATTATTTGGAAAGTTGTTACAAATGTTTGTTCGTGGTCTGTTGGAGCATTTTGCAATATTCCAATATCCTGTTTTGCAATTCTGTAAAAGTTCGTGGGCTAACATGGCGGGCTTGAATGTTTAGCCTTTTCCGGGAAATTTAGTGGTTGCCGTGGCAGACAGTACGCTTTTAAGTACCGGTGTTGGATAATCAAAGCTTGAAGAAATTCCGTACAGTCATCTGTCCGGAGCCGCTGCGATAAAAATCGCTTCTTTTCAGGACATTCAACGATGTTTGTCGTGAATAGTTTTGACATTTCTTGCGTAAATGCGGCTGCATTTCAGATTAAATTGTATCTGCTATGTTATTCGTGGATGGGTGGCCCATGTGTTAGTTAATGTTATTTTGATTAATGTAAATTGGCTCTGTTAAAGCAGCACACAGAACACACGCGCACTCTGCCACACCGGACGCATTTTGCAGCTGGATCTTAAATTCAGCACGGCTTCCGCTTTATAATGATAGAATCCACCCCTGGATTTTAAACGCAGTCAAAAGTAAAGTATAAATACTTTCTTTACATTGTGGAAACTTTTTTATTCTCCTATCCATCACTGTTAGAGGAAAACCATATTCTGTACGATACTGGGAAACTAAGTTGGACAGAGGAGTTCAGCGGTGGCAAATCATTCCGATTTAAGGTCTTAAATTTGGGATGTTTTCCTCATGAAACACAACCTGCTTTGTCTCTTAGCTCACAGCCTGTCATCATCCTTTATAATGGAGCAGTTTAGCAGGCGAGAAAATGAGTATCGAAGATGTTGATTACTGTTGGCATTTATTTGCCTTGCCAGCGCCCCGCCCCTGCAGAAACGACATGGCTCTTTTATATAGCTGGATATTTTCAGCCAGTCTCCTCAGGTTAAGTACTTTGATCAAGTGCACAATAGCACCGCCACACCTGCCATTACAATCCGCAGCCTTCTGGCTAAAAGTCCAGTTCCCTAACCACTCCATCATACCGCTGCCGTCTAAACCCCAGGTGCAGAGTTCATAGAGGAGCGCAGGGCGGAGCTCATTCAGAGGGTATCGCTGGTGGAGCCCATAGCCGACGTCCTGCTCGAACGCAGACTGATCCATGAGGAGGCGTACTCCAACATCCGAGCTGCCCCGACCAGCCAGGAGAAGATGCGAGCGCTGCTCGGGGCTCTGTCCGCGGCCGCCGCGAAAGGCGAGTTCCTCAGGATACTGGAAGAGCAGGATCCTCACCTGGTCCAGGAGCTGAGTAAGACTGCGCTCGCAGCCTTCAGCTGCTGCAAAATAGTGTTCTTCAGAAGAAAAAAAAATCTGTTTATGAAAAACATTTAAACATGTTTTTAAAACATAAACTCGTCATTTTTGGAGTTCTATTTAAACATTGTAGCCTGGCAGCTAACTGATGAGTAAGTTAACTACCAACCTGTCTATCAGACTGTTCAAAGTTAAACTGAATGAAAGTTTAATTATATACGGTGTTACCAGTTTTGTTTAGCTGGTTAGATGATATTACATTAGTACTGAGATGAGCATAGTTAATCTTAGCTAGATTGCACAGTTATAGTCTTAAGGCTATCTTACATGGAGAAAGTCAGAAACACAGTGTTAGAAACAGAAATTGTCAGCATGTAAATAATTTGTAAAATGTAATAATTTAGTTCTTTTTTTATAAGGAGGACAGAGGAGAGGGATCCAAGACCCTGGTAAGTGATAACGTCCTATCAGCCAAGTTAACATGGTAGCTTGTCAAACTGAGGTGCCCTAAGGTACATTAAGATACATAGAAGCAAAGCACAATATGTGTACATTTTTAAAGTTTGCAGTAGCTATGTATATTATATTATTATTATTATTATTATTATTATTATTATTATTATTATTACACCAGAGAACCCCCTCTCAACTCTTTGTGAGAAGTGTTGTGGGGACCTTAATGACCACAGAGAGTCATCAACCAAACAAAGACAGACAAAGCACCCATCGAAATATTATCACACAAATAACTAGGTTGGTGATTGAAAAGAAAAACATTGTAGTTTCTAACCAGTGATTGTAGATTTCCTTTGTTCCTGTGAAGAGGATGGGAGGACTGTGAGGGAGAGCTACATGGAGCAGGTGCGATCTGAGTTCTCCACGGTGGAGGAGTACAACAGCCTGGTGGGTGAGGATGTCAGGCTGGAGGAACGCTATACAAAGCTCCTGATGATACAGACTCACCGCAAGGCGAACGAGAGGATGGAGGAGCTGTGCTTCCGTGGGAGCAGGTTTCAGAATGTCCTGAAAAAGAGGGACAGCCCAGCGTTTCGGAGCACGAGTCTGGAAAACCTGTTTGATCCCGACCCCCAGGGGAACGTCAGGAGAACTGTAATATTACAGGGGCAGGCAGGAATTGGAAAATCTTTTACTGCGCTGAAAATCATGTCAGACTGGGCTTCTGGAAAACTTTACTCAGATCGCTTTCAGTACGTCTTTCTCCTCAAGTGCCGACAGCTTAATCTCATCTCAAAGAACGTAAGTCTGGCTGATCTGATACTGGACTGCAGTCCAAATTTAGAGCCAGCAATCCCTCAGTTTCTGTCCCATCCAGACCGGATCCTCTTCATTTTGGATGGGTTTGATGAGTTGAATCTGTCCCTAGATGCTAAGGAAGCGTCTGCTCATGAACCGAATGAGAAATGTTCAGTTGAAGTCATTCTGAGTAGCCTTTTACAGCAGAAGATCTTATCCAAGTCCTTTTTGCTAATTACAACCAGGTCAAGTGTTATAGAAAGACTTAAAAAAGTGGTGAAAAATCCACAATTCACAGAAATCCTGGGATTTTCAGAGGAGGGCATCGAGGAGTACATTCAAAAATTCTTTAAGAACGAATGGCAAGCAGAACAAGCCTCTAAGTATGTGAGAGGAAACAAAAATGTGTTCACCACATGTTTCATTCCTGTCACGTGTTGGATTGTGTGCACTGTTCTGAGAGAGCATTTTGAGGAAGGCACAGATACAAAACATGCTCTGGAGACCACCACTTCCATATTTGTGTACTTTGTTCACATAGTATTGAAGCATCATTGTCAGGGATCAAGTCTCCCTGCCCAGGAGGTTTTACAATGTCTTGGTAATTTAGCTAAAAGAGGATTATTCCAGAAACAAATCCTGTTTGATCAAAAAACTGTAAAAGATACCTTTCCAGAAGCCTCCCACATTCCATCTTCTTTCTTGAATAAAATCTTATTGAAGAAGATGATCAGCTGCCAAACTGTGTACAGCTTCATGCACCTCTCCTTCCAGGAGTTCTTCACTGCGCTCTCCTACGTTCTGTGTGATGAAGAGGAGACAAAGGCAAATGTGGCAGAGTTACTCAAAGATGCCTCCACCATTTTCATATTTGATGGCTGGGACTCCTGGAGCCCTGTTGTATCAACCCTTCCTTTTCTGTTTGGCCTTTTCAATCAGAAAACAAGAGTCTTCCTTCAGGAAGAGTTTAACCTTTCTCTTTCAACTGCAGTTCAATCCCAGCTACAGGATTGGCTGAAAGAGCAGCCCCAGCCAGATTTTATGAGCTTGCAGCTTGATGCACGTAGTCAAAGTGACAACGTGCTGCGCTGTTTGTATGAGATGCACAGCAATGACTTAGTTCGGGAGGTGATGCAGAGCTTGACATCAATAGCACTTTCAGGAAATTCTGCACAAAGAGCAGACTCTTGGGTTGTGTCTTACTGCCTTCAGTACTGCAGACACATAAAAAGCCTTGATCTCTCAGAGTGTGGCTTCACACCCAAGGATCTGGAAATACTGCTGTACGTGCTGCCCAGGTGTGAATCACTAAGGTAGGCTGAATTCGTTTACATTTACATTTATTCATTTGGCAGACACTTGTGTCCAAAGCGACTTACAAGTGAAGCAGAGTACAACACAAGCAAAAAGCCATATAAGGAGTCAACAATATTAGAAGTGCTGCATGACCAAGTTTCAGTAGTTGGCCAGACAAGGTACAAGCTAGCTGGTAGAGATCCAAGTGCATTTAACCATTATATTTGAATTTTGGTATGAGGAAAACAAAGTTTCAGACATAAGAAATATCTTTACGTGGTAGTGTTTCAGGTGATCAGGTGAGCATAGAAGAGCTATATCTTCTCCTACAGTTTACCCCTGAAGCAGACTGCCACACTTAAACCTACATACAAAAATGTTTTGTTTGTTTACTTGTTTGCATTATAAAACATATAATTCTGTCTGCTACCTTTCAGACTGGATGTGAGGAGTGTTGGAAATGGAGGGGTTAAAATACTGAACTCAGCTCTGAAATGTCAAGATTGCAGAATTCAGACACTCAGGTAAACATGGTCATACGTCAGAGGTGTTACATTTTATTGCATTCATAAATTGCATAAAATAATGGTCTTTACTGAAAATGTAAATAATCCAAATATCTTTTAAGATTATCTTCTAAGATTTATAAGACTGAAAAGTGAGTATTTTGTGTCCAGCATTCCAGCAGGTTGAATATCAGGGGTTTCCTTGCCAATCTAAATACAGTATTTTGTCATAAACCTTTGAGGACCGTTGATTGCCATCCCTTTTGGGATATAATTTTCCAACTCCAGCTTCCTACAACAAAAGCTCCCCCTCTCTGTTTCCCAGCTAATGGCTAATAAAGTCACTGACAGTAGAGAGTGCAGCAATAACTAGTATACCACTCCACTGGAATTAGTATATTGTATAAACCACTCTGACAAATTTAAGCTAGCATATGACATGGCCGCTTTTTTAGTTTTGTTCATTTCTGTCTTTTCTGTCAGATGAGTATGGGAGGGTCAGGTAGGTGTGGGAGAGGCCAGTAACTATCTCAGTAACCCTGTCATGTTTCTGCAGTTTAAACAGGTCTGGCCTCACAGATGCTGCTGTTGATGACCTCTGTTCAGTTGTGCATGGCATGACAAAGCTGATTCACTTTCGGTAAGGAGTTTATTTCCACTCATTTGGTAATGATGATGGAAGAACTGTCCTATAATGCTTTGTTATGCAAAACATGTGTTCATAGCAGCTCATAACAAGTAACAGGCACTGATAATTACAACAGAGCATCAAGCTGTGCCCCTCATTCCTGGCTCCATACCTGTGTGTGCTTAAACTCCACTCATCTACCATCAGCTGGTTTGACTAAGCTTTTAATTAAATTTTAATCTGTTTTCGACCTTTATAATTATCCATTTTAAATTATCTGCAAAAATGTGTCTGGCAAAATTTTTTAAAGTATGTTCTCCATGTAGTTATTAGTCAGTTATGTTGAAAACATTCATACATTTATTTTATTTATGTAGCCATGACTGTCCTGCCAGTGAAAATGTTACTGCTTTTCAGGGACTCCTTGAAACTGCTGAAATAAAATGTATAAATGAACAAAACGGTGTTGAATAAAACACACAGGAAATGTAATAAGAAAATGCTGGTGGCGATGTGTAAGTGTAAAGTGCATGGCTGCTTGGTTGCTTTAAAAAGCTTGTTATAAGAGAACAGGAGGTAAAACACACAGATCCAGAGACGGCCCTGCTCCGTTTGTGGTTTGCGTTTGGAGTGATACAGCCTTCACCTGCTGCAGGTGTTTGGAGTGATACAGCCTTCACCTGCTGCAGGTGTTTGGAGTGATACAACCTTCACCTGCTGCAGGTGCTTGGATTTGGGGTGCCATTATGTCTGGAGCAACAGTGACCATAACAAGACAGATAATCAGGAGGCAACTGCATCTGTAACAATGACCAAAGTGTAATCACACCAACATGAGGGAATTAGTTTAAAGTGAAACCCACAGGTTTATCAACAACGTGGCAAACCTTTGAGCCCTGAGATCTTTGCCGGAATGGGGAATACCCAGAGACTGGTCCCAACCTCTTCTGGTGTGGACGTACCTATCCCCGGCCTTGTGAATGTGTTTGCTGTTCCCTGCAGGATGGATTTTGATAAGCTGTCAGATGATAAAGTGGAAGATGTCTTCTCAGCTCTTGGCACACGTCAGACTCTCTCGGTTGTGAAGCTGGTAATGAACAGCATTACAGAGAGAAAAGCCTCCATCCTGGCCCACTTCATTCTGAGCTGTAACAGCCTAAAGGAGATTCAGTAAGAGGGCTTGATTCAAACTGTCTGATGTAATGACATAATTTTTTTGTCACAATGTATATGATCCTTGCGGTATTGCTCACCTGAGACCTGCCTTTAACACCATGTTCTTCCTCTTAGCATGCATAGAGAGCAGTCATCGGTGGTCATGACATCCCATCTATTTCTATGAGAATGTCTTTCTTACAGCTAGAAAGTATAATATTCTTTCACATGCCAAGAATGACTTCAGCAGACTGATGCTACACCTGAAACTGACATGTAAATTTGAAAGAATTCACATTCAGCCAAAGAGATTGGGACTCTGCTACCATGACATATTTATCAGAGTTGCTAAGAGACCAAGGTTAATGTAGTACCAACCATACAACTCAAACTGCTCCTTTCTACATTGCACCACTAAAATCTTCCATTATCTCTAGGTTTGATGCTTATGATCACTCTTGCAAGTGTGACAATGATGAGGAGTAAGTACAGATCAATACATTTCATAAACCTATGCATCTGTGAGATTTCTTTTTAGATGACATTTTTAACAGTGAGCAGAATGCAAATGTTACTTGGAATAGAAAGCTGTAACTGTTCTTTTTATCCTCAGGGATGACGAGTATTACCATGTGTTTGGTCCAGACTGGGATCTCTCCATCACCGTGCTACGGCCAGATTTACCTGAGCCGGAAGTGAAGTGAGTGGAATCCACACAATATATTGCTTTATAAGTGTTGACATAAGACAGTATAACAAGAGCCAGTTGCTGAGCCTATCTTGCCTCATTCTTTGCCCTTTAATCTAGAGTAAAAATGTCAAACTCAATGGTGCCTTCTACTGCATTTACATTCACATTTATTCATTTGGCAGACGCTTTTATCCGAAGCGACTTGCAAGTGAGGCAGAGTACAACATAAGCAAAAAACCATAGAGTCCAAGGTAGAAAGAGGTGAACTCACCAACTTTGGGATCTCTTCCTGGGCCAGCTCTGTCCTCTGGGCTCCCTGAGCCACCGCAGTGGTGGTTTGTTCAGTTTTGTTTATTTTATTAAAAACGATTGCACGATAGTCCAAACCCTTCAAATGCTTCAGGGAAGTGACAGCAAACAGGTTACTCACAAAATGGCATTTAACTGCATATAAAAATGACCTACGTTCCTGGTGGGCCCCAAACCAAACAATGTATACAGGCGTCCTGGCTAAAACCAACAGTTTATAACAAACAACCGAAAGTGTATAAGCCCCCAACAGATGCTGTACTAGTGTCTCCACCCAGCATTAAAACTATGCACCAACGTCAGCAGGTCACCTCTACATGCGTACCTGGAAGAGAGGCTGACTCGAGCTGTGTAATGATGCTGCAGCAGGTGCCAAATAGAACACAAAACAAAAGTGTGCGCATGCGTGAGAAGTGTATATACTAAAGTATGCTATGCTTTAGCTTCTGCCACTTTTTATGTATTTACATGGTAACACTGACAGGTGGTTTATGTCTCAGATTCTGTGTGCTGGAAAAGGAGATTATGGAAAATGATTTATAAATAACCTTCTTTCCCCCGCAGCATGATGGTTGAAGCTGTGAAGAATTCTGGAGCAAACTTCCTCTGTGGAGCTTTGCTGGGAGCAGGTTTCAGCATACAGAAGTGCAGGTCAGGGATCCCACTGCCAGCACTTTACAGAGAGGATCACCACATTCACTGCTGTGCTGTATTATTCCTCCAGTTTTATAACTCACAACCCCAGATATACACAGTCATTTTTCTGCAGTCATGGCAAGTCTTGCATCATAAGCATTTATTCTTGTTTTGTATTTGGGAGGTGGTAAACACATTGGCAGGACTGCTAGCATAGGTAGCCAGGATAGCCTTTATGTTGTGCCATTCAGGGAAGTTCTTGAAACAAATTTCTGTGAGCTGCGTAAGCCGGCATGGACATTTCCCTCGCAAATGAGCTTCATGCTCAAAACATTGCACCTATCATGGGCTCACTTGTAAATAGCTGAACTGCTTGTATTGGCTCTTTCAGAATGAGAATCACAAACAAGAGGGACCTTTGCAGTGCAGTCAGCCTCCAGCAGGCAGTCACTGAGATGGAGCTGCAGCTGTTTCCTTCGACTGAGGAGCCTCTGTCCTTCCTTCAGAACTGCCACAGACTGGAGACACTGGCGTAAGAGATGCTTATTTCAGACTAATGTGCCTGCTGTACACCACAGGAAAATGGCTATAGGCTATAGGAGAAGCTGTTCTCTCAACAAAGTGCTCATGTTTGCCTAGGTCAGAATACTATAACGTGACACAAAGGATAGAAAAATACAAAGTTGTATAAACTATCAAAAGGTTATGATAAAATTCCTTTATGAAATAAATGCTGTAGTATGGGCAGAGTGAGGTATGAACAGATAAACGTATGAAATCACAGCGTCAGAGCTTGTTCTGAACTCTGAGGCACACGGCACTGTGATGTACAATCACGCCCCCTGGTGGGCACAGCAGGTCATTACAGGGCCATCATCCAAATCCAGCTCTGTCATGGTATTGCCAATGCTCTTATCTCGGTATGTCTGGGGTGGGAGCAGATCACAGTTTTACAGTGTGAAGATGACACCTCTGCCCTCTGAAGTAAACTTGAGTGGTCTGTATTTCAATTCTCATCTTAATCTGTTTTTATTCTGGAATAAAAGGATGCAAAATTTCTTAACCAAAAAAAATCTTGTGTCTTCACAGCTATGATCCTTATCAGATTGACGCCAGTGATGAAGAATGTTGTTATATCCTTTTAAGTCCTTTTGATTTGAATGACGTCAATGTGATTGATGAGGGCCTGGAGAAACTCCTTCCTGCCCTCAGCTCCATATCATCTCTGTCGACCGTGAAGCTCTTCGGGGAATTCTTCACAGAGAAACGAGCCAGCATCCTGAATGAGCTCGCCCGGAGTTGCCCTAACCTTCGCACCATCGAGTGAGTGCTTCTGTCCCTTTCTAATGCAGGAGGCTCAAAGTAAGCTTAACGGAAGTCTTTTTTTCTGTCAGAGCAGCAGCAGAAAAGGTCTGTCTCACAACTAAATCATGTATTTAACATAGCACAATTAGAAAATATATTAGCATAGAAACAATGCAGGCACCATGCTGCAGACCATGGAACAGGAAGCGTCATTATAAGAAACCTAAAGTGGGAATTTAGAAGCACCTCCCAAATAAAACTATTATATATGGATAATTTATTTTAGAAAACATATATTTTTAACTCAATAAATATAATATGTAAATTATCACTGTTTTGGTATATTACTGGTATATTTCCAATATTCAGTTCATTTCTGAACATTCAGATAACCAAACGCCAAAAAAATCATCTCACGGTGATTTTAATGTTTCTCCTCCTGTGATTTTGGGAACAAAAAGCTGGCATGAGCCCACACTAATTATGAATGAAAATTCAAGCATCGCACCTAGGCACACAGAAGTTCAACAGGAGCCAGCCAAGCGGAAACTGGCTGGGTGTGGTACTGACAGAGAGCTGCCATCCACACTGCATGGTGCAAGTGTTCCTGATATATGTGCACTGTCCCACAGAGTGGAATATGATCTCCCAGATAGAAACAGTTTTGGCATGCTGATGCAACTTCATTTTGTGTGCAAATCTCTTTGAACTTGGACCCATGAAGAAATGGACCCTCTTGGCATTTGGTATTTCACCTCCTTTAAAATGATAATGGTCTCATGGCCTTTGAAATGCCTCACAGTCCATGCAGTCCATTTTTTATGCCTAATAATTGTGCTTGTTTAGTAAATTTGAAGGCTTAGTCCCTGATGGCAGTTTTTTCTGTGCTTTTGTGAGCTCTGTAATTCCCCCTGGATGAATCTGCTGACTGAATGAAATTCATACAATGCTGTCGTTCTCCCAGGCTGCAGCGAGAGAGGACCTACTCGCCTGGAAAGGTTGCGGTTTGGGGTATCCTCCATCCCCCGAGCCGCGCTGCTGGAGGTCACCCGCTGCTGTGAGTGACTTTGGCTATTCTGCATCCATCTTGCTCCTTTCTGTATTTGATACTGTATTTTCACAGATGTGTTTTTGTGTCTCACAGGATGTTACTTAAGGACTACCCTACTCTTCATGTCAATGTCTTCCATGAAATAATGGAAAAGGCGCATTTTGTTCTAGATAAAGTTGGGTAAGACATTCTGGCTGCTTCAGTAATATTGAACTGTTTGACAGAGTTGTGTATGAATTTCCATGCAATTCCACATAATGGTCAGATGTCTGTCTTTTTGTCTGATTCTTAATTGTCAGCAAGCTTTGAAGGCTGGTAAATACATTACAATTTTACTTCTACCTCTGCAGTGACCAGCTCAGAAAGTGTGGCAGGTTAACTCGCCGTATGCTATGTAGTGATTAGAAGAAAAGTAATATGTGTGCTACCTCTATGTGGTGTATATGTGCTCAGGTTTGCCAGGTTAATCCATGTTTACAGGCAATAGGCAATGCCAAGCTCCAAGCGAAATCTTCTTTATATGTTTCAGGTTCTTTTTTGAGGAACTTGAATGCAAAGACATCACTGACTTGGACCTCAATCTGAGGATACACCAGTTCATCGACACATTTGTGTGCAGCGAGAGTGATCTGTCTGCTGAGAAGATGTTGCACCTGGGAGCGTTCCTTCAGAAATCCACCAACCTGGAGACCTTCAAGTGAGAATGCTTTCAGGCCCCATCCCTCATGCCCTGCCATTTCCAAGCTTACTGTCATTATATTACATTACATGGTCTAATTTGGGATTTGAGTGTAATCAGCCTTCATCCTTCATCAAATTAATTACCAGTCAGAGATGAAAGATGCAGAGATTCAGCAATTCTGAGGGGGCAATTGCATGCAGGGAAGTGATAGGACATCTATGTAATACATCCTTAGGGCAACAGATGGCATTCAACAAGTGTGAAAACAAACACATTTTCCACCCCACATTTTGCATGTAATTGATACCCCCAGAGGTAAATGGATAGAAATCAACGGAAAATGTGAAATTGCTGCAGCATCATTTTGTCTGTCCCTGGAATCAGTAAGCAGTAGGTGCAAGTCATTTATGTCCAGAGTTTATTTTTGATTTCTTTCACAAAAAGTAACCTTTGGAATCACACGTAAATATTTCATATTATCATGAACTATGTGAATGTGTAACAGCATCTGTCTGGCTGTGTCTTCTTTACCAGGTTAACTGCGGGTTGCAGTGTAGCAGATGAGTGTGTGGACAGTCTGCTCTCTCTGCTGTGCACCATGCGCTGCCTTGTGGACGCAGAGCTGCCAGTGAACCACCTGACCGCGGCGCGAGCTGCTAGCCTGACCGCTCTGCTACAGAGCTGCAGCCGGCTCCGCACACCACAGTGAGCACTTCTCCTCACGCTGATGCTACAGGATGCCACGTAACAGAGCAAGACTGCTCAAGGCTTTTAGTATTTCATTTTAATTAGCGGAGACTTGTACTTTGGCATTGTGTCATGCTGTTGATCACGTCTCTGTGCACAGTGTGGAAGATGCCAGGCCTGTGTCCTGGCTGCAGTGATGATGTTGTTGGTCTGTTATCCTCAGGGTCCACTGTGATTGGCTGAGTGAGGATGGGGTCAGAGTTCTGCGTGACTCTCAGAGGCGTCCCGACTGCAAGCTGACGGTCACTGGGTGAGTGCAGTCACTCTGGGAGCAGACAGGAATGGGAGGAGCTGTAAACAGGAGCTCCGCCACACGTGAATAGCAGGGCTCTTTGTAATCATGCCCGCTAACCTCTCAGTAGAGTGAAAATCCAGACCTCACTGGTGTTTTAAAAATGATGCTAATTAGATGTTAGAGGATGTTGTTGGAAAGAGGCAAAGGGTCTGGGACAGTGTAAAAGTGGCAGTTTAGGATATCCAGCAGTGGGCACAGTGGGTGTGGAAATGGGGTTATCATGGGCAGAAAGGCAGCCTCATCCCCGGTGGCGCTTCAGCAAAGCTCCAGCCGTGTAAAAAACTGCAGGCTCTGTCAGTAACGCTGGCCAGACCAATAAACAATGGGCTGTTTATTGATGCTCCGCAGATCCACTGACCTCTATATGATCAGGATGGCCGAGCCTGTTGGCTGAGCCCACTGTATCAGCTGATCCACAGACTATGAAGATCAGTGCATCCAGGCAGCACTGGAAGAGACCAATCCTGCAGTTTTTCATTAGCTAACTGATGCTACAGCTCCTGCAATAAGAACTGTGTCTTTGTGCTTGTCTCACTGTCTGAAGGTGGAGGTGTAGCCGGCTGACCAATCCCTGCTCAGAAAAGGAGCAGAGGGGGCGGAGCTGCAACTCCCGTGTCTCCCTGGAGTTCTGCTGTGATTCGCTCAGAGAGAAGATGCTGGAAGCAGAGGGAGGAGCTGCAGTCTGAGCTGCACTGATGAGATACAGACACCACAGTCAGGCCACAGTCTCTGCCATATGTCACAACCTCTCTGTCTGTGTTATTGTTCGGAGAGCTCATATATCTACATTCAGATATTTAACTGTTTGAACTATGTGGTAACAGCAAAAATACTGCCTTGTGAAGTGGTTTCAGTTAAAGAATGTTACATTTTCAGGAGTAGCTGAAAACAAAAGTTAAAGATTAGCAAACCTAAACATATCATATCAAAGCAAAGGAACTATAGCAATCCATACAAACCATATTCCTTCAGCTGACACCAGATTGAAGCCCAACTGCTTTTCAGTTTTTTTTTTCTTGGGGGAGCTTGTGAACTCTTAGAGAGGTTGTTGTAAGGCGCTGCGCTATCTGTCAGGAGAGGGCACTGTAAATGCACATTTTAAATGTTCCTTTAAATGATTTACTATTAATCATATTGCACTACTGTATATTTTCATGTTTTGTACATAAGTGCCTTTGTTTGGTTGTTTGTAAACTGAAAGCACAAATACAAATTACTGATCTCCTTCAATGAACATCAGTTTGCTTCCTTATTTTCCATGTGTATTGGATGAACATGGTAATTATAATGTCATACAATTACAGCAAAATTCTCCTCTCTGACATTTAGTTCTGAAATGTCATGTATTCCATTAGTATTAGGCATCATAAGTTATGGTCAAATACAGTTACTCACCTCAGCTTTTCTCCAGAACAGGAAGACAAAGGAAACTTGCCCTCAGTCATCAGTGCTGCCATCAGTGTTTCTTTAATTACCATTCCTCTGTCCCTCACCTTTTATTGCTCCTACAGAACACATAAGTCTAAGTATTCTCAGTTCCCCCTAATGCAGTTCCCCGTAATGCACTATAGGTACAGGCAAAAGCATTCATCTGTGGTAATGCCCCCTAGCACCAAGCTCATTGACTGATTTGATGTTTCTCGGTTTTCTTTCCAACCAGTTAATGTATGACCAGAGTTCATGGTATTGTCCTTTGTGATACTTTCTCAAACCTCCCTTTGTATTCCCTAAACACATTATTTACACTTGTGCAAATTTTCCCCAAAACTCTGTAGCATACCTACACTTCAAAGAAAGTAATCTCTGGGTCCTGGAACCCTGCACTCTGTGTAGTGCTGTTCCAGACACCCCATGTCTTGCACAATGAGTTCATCTAGTTAAAGTCTTTTACCCTAATGCGGATGAACTCTTCTCAAGGCCTGGACAGATCAGCTCCTGTACAATAAGGTATCTGTTGAACAATAATAGTTATTTTAAATGTTGAGGGAACGGGAGGATACAATTTGACACCATTTGGTAAAAGGTGACATGCTACCATTTGGTCACACCTCTGTCCCAGATTTACATAACTGAATCACAACACTCAACACTACGTCTCTGTTCTTTTTCCCAGAATGCATTTGGGCCCCACCCCCTGACAGGTCCTCCTGGGCCCTCTGCTGTGCTGCTCAGAGTGGTGACATCACACAGGTGGTACCTCACTCCAGTCTGGACAGGAAGTAGCAATAGCAATGATGTAACCAGGGCTTTAAAACTGACGTGTAGTTCACTAGACTACCGTACTCTTTTAGAAGTGAAACTGCACTTAACTGTGAGCTTTTCAGGGTTTTGAACAGTATATAACCACCCATGTCATAAGTGACAACACGATGGCATACAGCCGCATGACTCAGAATGACGTGGTACTATAATGGTACCAGATCATGTCACCAGCAGTCAGCATTAATAACTGCCACATTGAATGAAAACAAAGTCTCACTATGGATCTGTTTTTGGAATATTTCTTTTAAATGTTCACCCTAAATATTAATGAAACTCGAGCAACAGGTAAAATGTTAATTGCTCTTCACTTAAACCTCCACACTGCTACATTTGACTGCACACAGCCCTGCAAGTGTAAGTTACTATGCAGAAAATCACTTCCCAGGGAGACAGTGGGGCGGCAGACTGCAGTAGTGCTAAGACCCAGTGTCTGTAACTCAGAGGTTGCCAGTTCAATTCCCTGCCGGGGCACAGCTGCTGTGCCCTTGGGAAATGTACTTAACCTGGATTATCTCAGGAAATATCCAGCTGTAGCAGTGGATGACATTGTAAGTTCTCAAAGAGTTCAGAGTTAATTCATAGCTAATTAACACTGTCTGCTCAGCAGCTATAATGTAATACAGCATCACATAAACAAAAAACACAATTTTTTCTCCACACAATTTGCTGGAATCTACACTGGAAATGGTTCTTTGACAAAGAATCCTGAATTTTGCTCTTTTCACCACAGCACCAGTGATCAGTATTGTAGGGATAGGTACATATGCATCAGCCGTACAGATGTCTTACCTCTCCCTCTCCGAAGTCTTGAAACCTGTGTGTGTGTGTGAGTGTGTTTGTGAGTGTGTGTGTGTGTGAGTGTGTTTGTGAGTGTGTGTGTGTGTGTGTGTGTGTGTGTGTATGTTTGTGTTTGTGTTTTCCTCTGACTATTACCATTTCTCTGTAGATAAACAGTTAGTGGGTGGTTTGGTTTGGCACATGAGGAACTGGAGCATGTCTCCCTCTAGTGGTGCAGGAGTGGTAAAACATGGCACAGTGCCCTTCACACCTGCCTCATGCATGCCCAGGCCGGAGTTGAGCATGGCTGTTAACAGAGAGCTGGCCCTGAGCTGGCGTTCACCCATAACCACAGCGCTGCTCTCACTCTTCTGTGCTATCAGTGTGAACGGAAGAGACGTTTGGTGGATATTTGTGGTCAGTATAGTTTTGTTGATTCTGCCTGTCTGTGCAATGTACAGCAAAGACAGTGTGTAAATACTGTGCAGCTGTAGTGGTCCTCTCTTTCCCTCTCTGTCTCTCTGTATCGCTGTCTGTGTGTCCTTCTATCTGTGTTTGTCTGTGTGTGTGTGTGTGTGCAAAACAGACATTATAGATGGGCAGTAGAGAAATGTCTGTCTCTGCATCTTGCCATGAAACCCACAGCTTCGGCTCTTGGGTATAAGGCTGGTCTGAAGCCTGTTGCTTCATGCTGTGTTGAAGCGTGGGGTCGGTACCGGGTTCGGGGGGAAGGGGGATCCCGGGGGAGCAGAATCGCCCTCTGAGCAGAGGGAGTGGGCCGCATGGACCAGTTTCAAACTGCACGCCGCGCTCATCCAGGCACATCCAAACCCCACAAGGGTGACCAATCCCAGCCCTGCCCTCCTGTGTGACAGCCCCACCCTCCTCGCTGTTCCACACCCGCTCGGAGCGAGCCGTCTGGCACAGTGACTCAAAACACCAAATGTCCCACTTTTCAACACCTCTGTGAGTTTTCAAGCATTTCCATCTTTCCTCTCCCTCATTTAAAAAGCGCATCACGTAACTCTTACCTCGGTTTCCATAAAATACCCCCACCCACCCCCAAAGACCCCCACACCGCCCATCCACGCAAAACCCTGTTTCTGCCAGGTTTTACTCAATGGTTTTATTCAGCAGAGCAACAGTGAAAAAACAGCCTAGTAGCAGAAGCATCCAAAAAAATTAAAAATCACGTCCCCGCTTGGAGGGGACATTATGGGATGTTTATGGATCCAGAAGGGCTTGTAGAGCAGCGTGCGGAGCGGAGCAGCTGGATGCAGCCTCCTGCAGTCCATCGGGCCCCGGCCTGAAAGGAGCCAGTGTTCCCATGAGCCCCCGGTCTGAGCTCACTGCACATGACTCACCCTTTCCCACCGACAGCACAGGTTTGCTGAATAAAACAGTCCTGGTGTAAAACCAGCCCTGGAGTAAACCCAGCCATGGTAGGCTTTTGGCTGCATTTAGCCGTGGTTGCATTTTAATGCTTTGCGGTGTAGCTGATGACCAGTTGTTTGTCAACTTTTGAAATTGTAGAGGATTTTCTTATTTTGCATGGGGGGGGTTGAAAAATAGATAAACTCTACTCATATAAAGACTTTAACTACCTAAAATGGTGCATTGGATAGAGGTTGAGGAAAATTCCTAGATATTTTTACTATTATTATTTGTTATTGATACAAGCTGGATGAAACTCAATCTGGAATCAGCTCAATCTGTTTCAACTTGAATGGATACACTTATGGTCTCTCTGGATAAGAGAGTCTGCTAAATGAATGCAATGTAATGTAATGGGAATAATTCATCTGTCTTTTCCCTATATATTAACTACCTAAAATGGTGCAGTTTGAAGCAAATTCCTAGATATATTTTTTACCCTTATTATTTATTATTAATACAGACTGGAAGAAAGACAATCTGGAAAGCATCCATCTGTCTTGGCTTATGAAAGCCAAATGTTTAATAAAATCAATTTAAAAACTTCATTATAGACCATTCAGGCTTTGTATCCAAGTAACATGTAGAAAGGAGTCTTGCGCGTGAGTGAAGCAGTTTCACAGCACTGCTGCATGTGTGGCTAATAGCAGCCAGCTGCAGGCTGCAGGGAGAGAGAGGCAGACTGCACCAAGAGAGCCGGGGAGTGGGCTTCCCTTCAGCCCCCTCAGACCCGTCTGTTTGCACCCTCACACAGACAGAGGTGGGACATTCCAAACCCAGCTCTTAATACAGTGAGCAGACCATCGACCCCCCCAATCACCACACCCACACACCCCCAAACCCCTCCTTCCAATGCCACACCCCCACAGCCGCACCTCCCCCATCCCCCGGGTCTGTGCAGGGCCCTCCCCCTGTATAAGTGGAAGCAGAAGGCGTCCCGGCCACAGCTCGAGAGCCTCACCCCCTCCACGGTCCTCTCTCCAGCGCAGGTAAGAGCTGGTCCTCTCTTCAGCGCAGGTAAGAGCCGGGCCTCTCTCAGCTGCTCTGCTGATGCTGCCTGCCTCTCTGCGCCAGGTAACGACAGGTCTGCGTGTGCGTAGGGTGCTCCGCTGAACTCTGCTGCTCTCTTTTCATCTCTTTGTGTAATAATCAGCTTTTGTGCTCAGCCGAGGTTTCTTTTGCCACATTTTTACAGCACTGTTACTGTTGTGAATGCTGTCAGTCCTGACATGCAGAATGAGAAAAAGTTGGTCTCACCGCTGTTCCTCCAGAGAGATTAATGTAAATGTTGGAGGACTAGGAGTGGATGAGGAATAAGCATCTTAATATGTTCGAGAGTAAAGTAACTGCTGTGTTTGTAATACCTCTGAGCTGCTGAGCTATGTGATTTTACTCCAGCCAGAATACAGGAGTATGTGCTCCCAGACTACTGCATTCCTGGAGATCTCACAGAGGTGTGACTGACCACGAGGTCATTGTGGCTATCCCATACTTCATTTTATGACTGAGCATGTTGAGGTCTAGTACAGCAGTTGGGAGGCAGTTGGGAGGAACCCCACGCTACTGAAATCTCTGAGTCGGCTGTTTCTCTTTAAATTAGATTGCACGGTGCACTCTACACATCAGAACAGATAGAACAATGCATGGTCTAGTACAGCCTAGTAAAGTACATAACATGGTGAAAGTGTGTCTCTTTTATCTTAAGTCGTTTTATAATACACACAGCCGAACTCAGAGCTATCTCTTTGTACACTCAGCTTGAACATAACTGTCACTTATTTGCTATAAAATTAAATTTAAATAGCAAGGAATTCCAAGCATCTGAGCATTCCGAGCTTTATCTGTGCTGTGTAAAGTTGCAGCCTTCCTGCAGGCTGCGTTGGCTGTTGCATGCGCTGTAGGCTCCAAAAATAAATCCCAGAGACCCCTGATAGATTTTGCAGACCACCAGAAAAAAATGCATTGGAAAACATTTGATAAGATAGCAATTAATATTTAACTCCCTGGAATTGTTTTTTCTAGTCATCTGCAATCATCATTGTATCTCTCTTTTTGTGCATTGTCTTTATTATGACCTGAATCATTTTGATTGTGCCTGTATTGAGATAATTCTTCTTTACCACAAAACTACGAAAAAAACAGCCATGTCCGATATTTCCTCATTGAAACAAAATCGAGCTGTGTGTAAACTGAACTGCACTCAGACACAGTGGTTGTGTGTCCAGCTGGTCAGGTTTGTCTAAGCCTTCTCAAGCCCAAGCAACAACAGGCTTTCAGTGAGTGAATCAATTCTGATTATTTCAGATGCCCAGAGAATAACATTTAGAATTTGTCTATGCTGTTTAAAATACGAGGTTGGATGAAAATCTAAGAATATTCACACTTTGTCACATAATAAGACTTTGCCTTAATAATTTTCTCTGGATACCTGAAATACTAAGTTGCAAATTGCATTTCTATCATGTAAAATATATATTTTAATATATTTTAATTCTAATATTCATAAAATATAATACAGTTTTATATGGTTGTGTTGTAAACCTTCCTTTGACATGGAATAGATGCCTTTATGAATATAGTTTGGAAAGCTATTCATATAGATATTATTTAAGATTAACCTTAACGTGTATGCTGTACAGACAGGTCAGGTAGTATCTGTGGATATGTTACATCTATACAAAATGCATCGACAACAACCACTCTTTAGAGAGGATTTAACAGTTTGCATTCCATATTTTATCCAATCGTACAGCTAGATGTTTTGCTGAAATTCAAGTTCTCTAATCTTGCTCAAGAGAACAACAGCAGCACCCCATTTGAGATTCAACCCTGCAAGCACTCTATTCCAGTGTTTCTCAACCCTGCTCCTCGCGGCACCCTGTCCTGCATAGCTTCTATCTATCCTTGCTGCTTGTTTAAATCAGGTGTGCTCAGCTAATAAAATGTGCCACTGATGAGTTCAGTCAGGTAGGTAGAGCAAGGATAGATAGATGATATGCAGGACAGGGTGCCGCCAGGAGTCGGGTTGAGAAACATTGCTCTATTCTGACAACAGGTCCTTTGCCTTTGTAACCACACCAGATTGCCACCTTGTGGAGTGAGTGGTAAAACTTCACAACCTGAAAACAGCACATGTAAATAAAGCTGATCGTAAAAATAGAGTATATTTGCTCAAGGCCTCGCATATTTGTACAAAGCCAATGAATCTGAGAAGTTACGATGTTGTCCTAATGTGGCAAACCTGAGTCACAGCCTAAAGAACACCAAATCCGAATAAAACCAAATCCCCTGAAAACAGCTATAAAAAGGCAGGGCAGAATCATTTTTCCAGGACCAGCATTGCCAAAAACACTCAATCTGTGTGTTGTAGGTGTGGTCCTGATCTAACTGAGCTTTCACTGTGCAGTTTACGATGGATCCTCACACCCAGCTTTCCATTTTCAATATTTGTATGCTGTAATCGGAAACGCGCATTACGTAACTATTTTCAACGGGGATTTATGTAATGAGCTCAAGTATATGAAACAAATTATTATATCACCAATAAATGACCACACCTATTTTCAGAATTATGTAGCCCTGGAGGAAAAGGTGGGCACAGAGAGAGGCTCTCGGGAACCACCCTGAAGAAACGGCCAACACCTCTTTGGAGAGAAAAGAAAATATTGCAAAAGCAGAATATCACAAGACTGCAAAACCACAGAAAAAAAAAACATTTTAAAAATGTTGATAAAAAACATCCTATAAAGTGCACAGATGTTACTCACACTTTGGAAGCAGGTGCAAGTGTGAGCGGAGGAGATGCCCCTCACAGAGACTACATTAAATATTCAATGTTTTATGTATTAAGAGAACTGACTAGACCAGCCCAAAGTGTTTACTTCAAGGAGAACAGCTTTAGACAGATTTTAGTTTTAATTCTGGGCTAGACTGGATCAAACATTCAGCCCATTCACTAATCATAAGAACTTCAAATCCAGCCAGTGCCAATACCCAGAGAAGTTTAACCAGAATTGGAGAGGCGTTGTTCAGTTACCGCAGCTACATTGGCAGCTTATTAGGGCTTTTTTCACCATCTAGTGGTAACATGAAGTAACTGCCATTACTCTGGGGGAGCTGCATTCTCAGCTAATGAGTAAGCGAATGGCGTTCCCATTTCGTGAGATTCTAACTGTCTGCCAAAGCCTCCAAGAGCACCATGTTTGCAACTTAAATCAAATTATTATTCATGTGGTTTGCCTGTGGTTTGAGTCTAATTCCAGCAGCCATTGCAGCGTTTGAAAGCGGTCCAGCATCTGCTGCTTATTTCCCCACACGGACTAACCACTCCTTTATTCACGTAATTAATGTGTTTATCCTGCTGGTTTGGGGGTGTTTCTCAGCTGGCGAGCCCCGCCGGCACCCCCTGTGGAGACTCCAAGCTGAACATGTCTCTCAGCTGAGACGCGCTGCTCTGTTTGGTCGCTTGTTTCTTTGGTAGCGCCTGAGTTTGATTAAAACACTGAGTGTGACAGCCGTCCTCGTCACGACAGTGAGTTCACCCTGGACTCCTAAATAAATCAGCAATGTGATTCTGTTTGTTTTTGGAAGACAGTTGCCATAGCCCTCTTTCTCATGTTTTTTTTTTTTCAAGAAAATATGGGGACACCATGAAATAGTAGCTGCAGCAGCAAGGATCCAACATAAACATGCCCTATTAAGAATGATGATATGTCTGTAGGGAAAGGCAGGGAGGAGGGGTTGGTTGGATACTCTGTGTGATATCTGTGATAATGAGGAAGTGCTGTGTGCACTTGCGTTTGGAGTCAGGGTACACATGACTGCTGTGATCCAGATCCATGACCCTCACATTTGCACGGTACGATGCCCCAACAAGGGATGCAGCTAGCTGCTCTGGCTACCGTGTGAGCCAAGCCTCCAGCCCTGATTGGTCCAGGTGACAGGGTTCCTGACTGATGATTGGTCGCTTTGGCCCTCTCCTCTGTTTTCCAGATTAAATAGGGAAGCACCATGTCGCAGCCGGAGCCCAGACCCGCCCAGCCTCAGGTGTCCCACCGCGGGCGCAGCAACGCCCCTGTGGCCACCTCTAACGCCGAAGGGGAGGACTCCCCCGAATTCGAGCCTTTCAATGCGCTGTCACCACGAGGCTTCCCCCCTCTCAAGGGTCAGACACAGCCTCTGAGAGAGAGAGAGAGAGAGAGAGTGTGTGTGTGTGTGTGTGTATGCATGGTGGATGCAAAATTGTTTAAAGTACAGTCCAAAATGTCATGTTTTTAGAAGTAAGCTGGTGCTGAACCCTGTCTGTCACTGATAAAGGGCTCATGGTCATCAATGAAGTGGTGACAATGACACCCTTTCCAGTAATACACTCATTGTTTCCCTCTGTGTGTGAGTGTGCCGGTGCGTGTGTGGGGGTGTGTGTGCGTGTGTGTGTGTGTGATCGCCCAAGTTACGGGAACTTCAGACATCTGAGAAGCTAAAAGCAGCCACTAACTGCTTCACATTATTTATCAAACACAACAATTTTTCCTCCCTGCAGACCAGCTTTCTCTCAAAGTGAAAATAAACCCACAGACCACGTTATCGTTCATTATCTTGGCTTTAAACACTCTCCATAAACACTCTCACTTCCTCCTGTCCTGTTGGATTACAAATACGATCAAATCCACAGGATGAGTTTTTGTTTCTAAATTACACCGAAATGTGGAGCTGAATTTGCTTTTCTCAGAATACATTACATTACATTATTGTCATTGAGCAGACCCTGTTATCCAGAGCCACTTACACAGGTTGCAATTTTTATGTTTTCCATTTATACAACTGGATATTTAAAAAAGCAATTCTGAGTTAAGTACCTTGCCCAAGGGTACAGCAGCAGTGCCTCATGGGAAATCAGACCAGGAACCTTTTGGTTATAAGCCCTGCTCCTCACCACTATGCTACACAGCTGTTAAATTAAATGTATGTTTTACATATACAGAGTACCTGGACATCTGGGATGTGAACATGCTGAGCCGGCCTGATGAGATAAACAAGCAGGAGCACCACACCGATCTGTTCTCCAACTCCCTGCTCATCGTGCGCCGAGGCCAGGAGTTCCAGCTCAGGATCACCTTCGACCGCGCCTACAACCCCTCCAAGGACCAGTTCCTGGTGGAGTTCGTCATTGGTGAGCCTGGCCCACAGGGTCGAAGGGACTGTCAGTTATTGGTCGCGGTGCACGCAGTTACAGCAGGCGCTGGCGTAAATCGTTCAGAGGAAATATTACCCTGTTTGTGTTTTTCGCCCCCAGGGACCAGCCCACAGGTCAGCAAGGGCACCTACATGCCGGTGTTCCTGGATCCGGACAGGCAGGGGCAGTGGAGGGGCCGCGTGGTGGACAGCATCGATAACATCGTCACCGTGGGCATCACCCCAGCACCAGACTGCATTGTGGGAAAGTTCCGCATGTACGTGGCGGTCCTGACCCCCTACGGCATCCGCAGGACGCGCAGGGACCCCAGCAAAGACCTGTACATCCTCTTCAACCCCTGGGTCTCAGGTGAACGACCAGTACTCTGTCAGCTTCAGTGCGAATGACTGATACTCTCTCAGCTTCAGTGCAAATGACCAGTACTCTCTCACCTTCAGTCTGAATTACCAATACTCTCTCAGCTTCAGTGCCAATGACTGATACTCTCTCATCTTCAGTGTGAATGACTGATACTCTATCAGCTTCAGTGCAAATGACCAGTACTCTCTCATCTTCAGTGTGAATGACCAATACTCTCCCAGCTTCAGTGTGAATGACCAATACTCTCCCAGCTTCAGTGTGAATGACCAATACTCTCTCAGCGTCAGTGTGAATGACCAATACTCTCTAAGCTTCAGTGCGAATGACTGATACTCTCTCAGCACCGGTGTGAATGAGTAATACTCACTCAAATTCAGTCTGAGTGGACCAATGTCATGAGCACATTACTGTGCTAGAAACGTCATTGCTTTGGTCCCACTGCATTGATCACGCTGCCTGATTAAAGGAACACAATTTGCTAAACGTAACCTGACAGAATGCACTGTGCCTCCGTGCCACGCCCATTAACTCCGTGGGCTGTTCTTAAAGCCCCGCCTGCCTTCTCATTGGTCTGTTGTCTTGCAGACGACACTGTGTTCTTGGACAACGAGGAGGAGCTGAGAGAGTACATCCTGAATGAGTCGGGAATCGTTTACCACGGGGAAGCCAACGATATTTCCGCCAGGCCCTGGAATTTTGGACAGGTAGGTACACCGCCCCGACGCTGCTGGCCAGACCCTTTCCCCACAGCCTCTGCGGAGACCTCAGACCCCGCTGTGGAAAACATGCTTCCCTCTGGGTCTGCCTCTGACCTGCGGCCCACACGAAAACAAACCTTACTGGCAGGCATCCAAGGCTCAATGACTGACAAGGCTCTTCTGTGATGGATTTAAAGGAGCAGTCCACGGATTGACCGATGAAAGTCTTCATTCTCAAACACAGTGTACTTAGAGAGTACAGCCATATGACTGTACCAGAAAAACAAGCTGCACAGATTGGCTCTCAGTTCAAAAGACATACATAAACGCCAAGCCCCACTGGGATATATGGGCCATAAAATATTGAGTGTACAAATTTAACTGACAGATGATGTAATCGAAATGGGTGAGGAGAGTAATTAGTTAGTCGTGTCTCTGAGTCACACCAAAGATTTTCTTCAGCCAATTATTTCACCCATTGTTGCTTTCACTCCAAAACACACAGGGCAGAAAAACATTTCCTCGCTGGGGTGGAAAAATAATTTATATATAAACAGTTTAATATGTTTGTGTCATGGTCAGGTTTGTTTGGATATGCCTTTCCTGGGTCATTGTTTTCAATGGTAGCCTCACAAGCCTGTAACAGTAATGCAGAAAGGTGTCTATTTTTTAGCTTATACAATATCAAAAATTTGAAACTGTTGGAGTTGCACTATCAAGTAAGTTACACTTATATTCTTACTCTGATTCAGCTATGTAACACATGCACACGCACACACACACACAATGTTTAATTTAAAGTTTCCAATGATCTTTTTTGCCATACAGAACTCAATGACCCTAATGTCAAGCTGTGTGATCTGAAGATGCTCCACACTCACACACACCAGGTGAAATCCCTGTGGCAACATTAGGTCATCAGAAGCTTTGGCAGGGAAACTGCACCTGAGTGATCTGCCCTGCACAGAAGAATAGACTGTTCTATTGCTCACAGGACACATAATCCAGCCAAGGTTTCTCTACATGATAGGATGAAAGCACAATCCTCTGCAAAGCAGACCACACTGTCCAAGTCATTTTCAGCTAAACCCGGGGCTGATACCCTTCTGATCGAAAAAGGTTGTAATCCATTTCCGAGATGGCTCCAACTCCAGTTTCCATGTTTTCTTTTTTTCCATTGCATTTGTCTTTTTATTTCACTTAAATCCCTTTAGTTTTTTTAATGGCTTTCCCCCAGCTGTATGTTAAAATGTATTTTTTTATGTATCTGGCATATTGCAGTTACAATAAAAACTATTTACTAAAATTCAACAGTAGTTAATAAACCCATAAGAACCATCTCACAATAACAATCTACTGCCCAGCCCCTTATGAACTAATGTTCATAAGGGGCTGGGCAGTAGATTGTTATTGTGGTAACTGTCTTACCGCTGAGGAGGTTTTGCATCGTGCACAAACACAGGTCACTGTTATTTGCTTTGCATTTCCTGTGTAGTGTAATTAAATATGTACGGGCACACACACCCCCTTGTTTTTATTGTTAAAAACACTGAGCAGTGCTCCCTTATTACCTTATATTATGCTTACTTTCCTGAAATAAATTGACCAGCTGTAGAAAATGCTTCATTTTTATTTTAAAAAGCCTGATTCACAGTGCTGTTTTGATGTGCCCAATTTCTACAAACCGACATCATTTCCAAAGGTTGGACGAAGGAGGCTTGCTAGCGATACAGAGCAAGTGGTGTATGACATTGTCATGATAATGGAGTCTTCATTTCCATTTCCGGGATTTAGAGAGATTTCAGTGAATCCTCTGGTTGTTGCAGTTTGAGTATGGGATCCTCGACGCCTGCCTGTACGTCATGGACAAAGCCCTCATGCCCATCACCAACAGAGGAGATCCAATCAAGGTGGCCCGCAAGGCCTCTGCCGCTGTAAGCACAGCCAATCACGTCTGAGTACTCCAGACATGTGACACTTCATCTCTCCAGACCAATCACGTCTGAGCACCCCAGACATTTCAGCTTGACACCTTAGATGAAATGTGATGCATGCTTTTTTGCAGATCAATCACCACTCAATAGTCTAGACATATGACAAGTGCATCCTCCAGACTAAGCAACAGTAACCTTGCCCAGGTTTTGATGTGCTTTTTGTCCAGGCCAAACATTGATGCTGATAGTGCAACCTGCCAGGTCTTTGAAGGGGGTTGCTCATATGAGATGAAGCAGAGCCCTTTGAGGTCCTCATGTTCAGCATGGGCCTTGTAGTTTCCACCTCAGTTGTGGCTGTCTGGTCAGGGTTAAGAACATCATGAAACATGACTACTGTGCAGTTTCACTGACACATATAGTATATGGATAGTCTGCCATAATGGGCACAGCTGGAAGTGAATGGGGTGAGTTACATCTACATCTACATCTGGCATCTACTAAGTGTGACATCCTGAAATGTCTCCTCTGACATTGCCTCAGTCGTGATTGTGGGCCTTGTAGTTTCTAGCTGTTTTTGTGACTCCATTCTCCTGCTGGCGTGGTGGTTAGCAGACCGTGGTAGTTGCTGACGCTGTTTGTGACCCGCCCTCTCTTTCCCGTGACCGCGCCCTGTTTGTGGAGCCAGCTGAACTCCCGGGACGATGACGGGGTGCTGGTGGGGAACTGGAGCGGGGACTACACCTACGGCGTGGCCCCCACGTCCTGGACGGGGAGCGTGGAGATCCTGCTAACCTACGCCAGCAGCCAGCAGCCCGTCTGCTATGCCCAGTGCTGGGTCTACGCCGCCGTCTTCAACACCTGTGAGAGCCGCCACGCCCCGTACCTCACACCCACGCTCCTCTGACTCTGACTCTGCTGTTCTCACATCTGCACACCCCTCAAACGTGCATGCTCACACCTTTTTTACAGCTTGCCGAAAGACAGCTGAAAGACCAGGAAATAGTCAAAGTCAAGGCTTCCATACTATCCCTTGACCAGAGATGTGGAAGATCTATCATATAAAACTAAACTGGTCATCAAAAACTAGACAAAAATAAGGATTTCCACTTCCATGCAAAGCAAGGAGCGTGTCTCTGTGTTTGTATCTGTTTTGCTGGAAAGTGTCATGCTCTGAAATCTTGCCAAGCTTCCTGTGGAATGACCCCTTGCTCTCTCCAAAGTCCTGCGATGTTTGGGGATCCCCGCCAGGGTGGTCACCAACTTCTACTCCGCCCACGACAACGATGGCAACTTAAAAACTGACATCATCCTGAATGACGAAGGGAAAGTGGACAGAGCTCGCACCAAGGACTCCATCTGGTACGTCCGGACCGTAACAGACTGACTGGCTGAGTGTGTAAATGTCACATTAGAGATGCACTGTTTCCAAAGAGCTTTCTCAGTTCTGTTAACACGTATGAACAACATATTGATGAGCTCTCTGTGTCCCTCATATGGGGGATGAATTAGGAACATGCTGTTATTGAAAAACTGTAATGTTGTATTCATTTCTCATTAAGGTTGAGTTCCAGAAAGGTGGAGGGAGATGAAAATTGTTTACTTTTAACACAGTTAATAGCATCTTTCCAGATTAGTGCATTTATTTATTTTTTGAATCACAGTTCAAACAAGAGTGTTATTTCCCAAACGATGTAACAGATAACTGTCAGAAGATGATGCATTCGCGTCGTGATTCACTGGGTCTTGGTCAGGACTCATTCCTGTTGCTGAGCTGTGCCACAGGGAATGCTCTCTGTAACCAGGGACCTATAACCTCCCATCTGTTCCCGATTAGAGTTTGGTGAAGGAGGGGCACATTCCTGTCCAAAAAGATGACCTCAGTCATGTGGTCCAACATCTCAGGAGAACAGATACCAGAGAGGCCTGGAGTGCTCATAAATTAGGATCTCTGTTCCAGAGGGACATTGGGGGTGGGGGAGTGGAACAGGTCACTGGCTCTGCTGAAATGTGAAACACTTGGTGTGCGCCCCCATCACCCTGCACGCGAAAGAGATGGGGGTAGCGTTGAGAGAGAGAGTGAGGGTTCATGGATCCCCAACAAGGGGCCGTGCTATCGTTTGCTTTATGCGACTCGCTGATTTTAGGCAATCGTGGCGTTTTTGTATTAGAGAGCAAAATTGATTGCTTCACATAATTCAGTGACAACACAGAGTAGCTCCACTTACTGCTGTGGTTCAGGAAGCTACAGTTTACTGTTGCTAGGCAACAAGCATCGTTCCACCTCAAAGTTCCGCTCATTTTGCACAGCTTCTGCAGCTGAACTGTGCATGCTGCTCTTCCTACACTCTGGGTGGCTCTGCTTTACTTGCCTCTGGTTGCCTCTTCAGGAACTACCACTGCTGGAACGAATGCTACATGAGCAGACCTGACCTGCCTACAGGGTTCGGTGGCTGGCAGGCTGTGGATGCCACTCCCCAGGAGACCAGCGATGGTGAGAAACCCCCCTCCCCCTCCTCCCTCCTCCCTCCTCCCTCCTCCCCCCTCCCCCCAAGTTTCTATTGTCACAAAACTGTTTGCTCCTCTTCAAGCTGAGGGACACATTGATTCACCTTGATCCTCAGTGTAGGTGTAGAGGAGCTGGCCAGCACTTCTCATTAATGAGCCAAACGAACAAAAGGTTAAAAGAAAACAGAAATCTATTTTTAAAATTACAACAAACAAAACAAAGCAAACCAACAGCAGGGACACAATGAGCCCTCCTCCTACTCTGTAGCCACACCTGTATTTAATCAGGCTTCAATTAGTAAGGTGTGGCTCATTACCCAATAGGCCAGATTCCCCAAACAAATTAACACAGGTGCACACAATTAAATGATTGACACAATTAACTAGTAATTGACAACGATTGACAATTGACATTTAGTACTTAGGGAGAGGTGGTGACGGCTCTCCTTCACAGTAGGTTTAAACTAAGGCTGTGTTCTTCTGCTCTTTCTGCCGTAGGGCTGTACAGATGTGGCCCTGCCTCTGTCCACGCCATCAAACATGGAGAAATATGCTACCCCTTTGATGCTCCATTCGTGTTTGCGGAGGTAACCTGCTACACCTCAGTGACTGCTCTGCCACCCCCCCCCCCCCTCTCAGTACAGTGGGACAGGAAGTAGGAAAATGGATAAGGCACAACCCTTTGAAAAATTATCCTCCCTGAAAGGGCAGTTAGCTGTAGGATTTGGCAAATTCAGGATTTGGCCTGATTCTACTAGCCAGTCGTCTTCATGACATTTCAGTAAAAATTGTTGCTTACACATCTTTTGATATGCGTTTTCAAAGAATCATGAAGCATTAGAAGAAATAACCAAATAAAGTAACAAGTTTTAAGGAAATATTTTGGGCATTATTTGCCAAAACCATGTCAGGAGCTTCTCAAATTTCAGTGTTTTATTATTTATTTAAAGTATTGGTACTGATTAGAAAATGACTCTATTCCAGTGTCTGTCGTTACTGTATGTGGTTGTTACCTATATCAGTAATTATTATCAAGGGAGTTCACTGTACTGTACTTCTGAGGATCGGGGTTTGAGGGACACAGGAAGTAGAAGCTATGTTCATCCTGTCTCTGCCGGTGGGGACGTGCGCAGTGTTTCACCTGGTTTCTGTTGTTGCTATGCGCGGCGCGCAGGTGAACAGCGACGTGGTGTTTTACGAGCGGAACAAGAGCGGGAGCATGCAGGTCGCGAAGGTCAACCGGTCCCACGTGGGTCGCAAGATTCTGACCAAAGCGATCGGC
>CM032891.1:30494650-30519650 GCA_019176425.1 Megalops atlanticus
CTGCTGTTGACAGACAATAAAAAAGGCAATTAAAATGTGTCACTTCATGAATCCATTTACAGATGAAATCCATCTAGGCCCATTCTTTATCTTGCTTTCCAGAGTGTGTCTAGCACTGTGTCAAACTGGGGCACTCCAAGGATCTATGCTTCCATGACAGTTTGAATCCTTATAAAATATTCCATGCATTGATAGGTAGAATAGTAAGATAATAAGCTATATATTTGTATGTATCACTTTATTAGTAGAACTTTTTATATGAAACAGCCCTATAAATGGTGATAGTGTAGAAATGATTCTGTGTCACACAGCTGTGAGATTGAAATGACTGGACAGGAATCAATTCCTCTCCTACAAAACACCATGGTTATGTATGTTGCTTTCTTTAACAGAACATGGTGATTTATAGGAAACACATTTATATCAGACACATATTTCATTAAAAACAGCAAACTTTCTGTGCCATGCTAGATATATAATAATAATAATAATAATAATAATAATAACAATAACAATAACAATAATAATAATAATAATAATAATAATAATATCTGTACATTCAAGGTGACTTTGCTCTTATACCTATCATGTGAACATGTGAAATGTACATTGAAAAGGAGAAATGGAGACTAAAAAGTTGTGAAAATCAGCTGTACAGAAAAGAATTCTGGAAGCGGTCTCATTTATCCCAACAAAGGAAAGTAAGTTGACTTGAAAAACAAAAAATCTTGGTTCATTCAAGTCATTGCAGTTTAAATCATGATGAATTTGCAATTTAATAGCAGATTTAACAACAAGAATAGGCTGTATATTTTTGTATCACTTTAGTAGTAGCACTTATATATGAAATAGCTCTATAAATAGTACTAGTATAGGAATGATTCTGTCCCTGTGTTTTTGGCAAATAATCAATCAGAGAAAGGAACTGTGAGACTGAAATGACTGGACAGGCCTCAATTCCTCTCCTACACCACACAGTATGTGTTCTTTAGGTGAACGTGGTGATTTAGAATATGAAATACAAAAATTAAAAGAGATCAAATTTCTGTCATGCAAAAAAATAGAAAAAAATAATAAATACAGCAAAAACAACAATAATAGTAATACACTTCATTAATATAGCACCATTCATGCCAAAGGGCACTCAAACTGCTTAAAAATGAACAAAAAGTATGGCTTAATCTATATTAGTTGATTAGTGAACAAAACAACAGAATCAGACTAAAACTTCTCAAGAACTGTATTATTGTTAATAAAAGTATTGATCTGTTTAAACACCACCATTTCAAGAATCTTGGCTGTAAAACGAATATTTGTCCTAAGTCTTAAATTACTGCGGATTTGATTTTTGAAGTTTGATCCTTTCCAGAGTTGTCTTTGAGGTAGAATGAAACATCTCAATTGACAAAAACTGTAACAGGGCTGTACTGAACCAGAAGTCAGTTATGATTAGAATTGATTAGAAAAGATCCTAATAGATTCAATATTAATTAAATTGATCCTAATGGAAATTTTTATTTGAACATAATTCAGAAATTGGTCATACTTATCATGTGAAACCTCACTGTTAAAAACAGGAGGAACACGGATTGCTTCATTGAAGCAATTGTAAAGAAAAGGATCCTAGAACTGGTCTTATTTATACTAACAAAGTTAGAAAACTAAGTTGACCTGGACAGCAGAAATGTCTTGCCATGTTTAAATCACAGCTGTTTAAAATGAATTGAATTTGCAATTTAACAGCCCTCCACATACATTTTTCTTTCCATGAGGTTTTTTGTAGATGAATGTCACTGTTGATGCAATAGTAAGACTAGCTTTTTGATAGATCTACTGTATGTTTATCACGTTGTACAGACCATGAACAGTTCACCAATAAAAATTGTTACTCTTCTTCTTCTTCTTCTTCTTCTTCTTCTTATTATTATTATTATTATCATCATTATCATTATTATTATTCAAAAATGCATTTGGTATCTTAAAATAATAAAAACAGCAAGCATTTAGGGCACTGTTTTTGTGAAAAGATTTAAAAACGTAAAAAAATTTTACCATTTGTCTTAATATGCATCACTGAGACACTGAAGTGCACACCAGCACTAATATTTAAAACCAAGACACCCATCTGCTTTATTATGTCCTAGGACACAGAATTTACAGAAATAATTTTCCATTTACATGTTTATCACATAGCTCAGTTGCTGTTAGATTACATTAATCTTTAAACAATTTTTAACAACTTATTTACAAAATCAAAGAATAAAATGTTGAAATGACATTGATCTTTACAGTAGTTTCTGGCATTTTGGTTTTTCATTTCTGTCAGGGCATGTGCATGCAAAATAACAACAACAACAATAATAAAATGCAGGAAAAATGTAACAGGGCTGTAACACCCAAGCCAAATCAAAAGAAAAGTGGAGATGCGTTCAATTCCCTTAATTATAGAGAAGTTTGAAGCCCATACGCATAATGAGCTGTTTCACTTCAGTTTTAGCAGGTGTTTCTCATGACAGTCTCATCCAGAGATGAGGTGGTAAGTGTGTGGAATGTGAATGACTGGACAGATAGAGCAGGTAGCAGACCTGAGGAGGAACACTCTGAGATACAGATTATATGTGAAGATGCTGTGTAATACAGTAAAGGTGTTTAAAGGCCTGAATCATTAAAATGGAAATGAATTCTTCAAACTCAATCCATGGTGAGTAGAATAATAAAATAAGAAAGTGTTCTGAATATTAGACAGTTCATATTATAACCCATAAAGGGAAAACTTTTAAAAGGAATTCTTACAAAATAATTAAAAAAAAAATAGATGACCCCTGACCAAGACATTGAACCTTAAATTCTTCAGTAAATATCCAGCTGCATGGATAGATAATGTGTAAAATATGAGTAAATGGCACGGAATAAGGGGATTTGCCGTTATGTCATGCAAAGAAATGCATAGTATCAATTAAACTTATTTAACTACCATTCTCATCACACACGTGTTTAATTTGGCAATTATTTACCAATTTATTTTTTTAAGCTGACCCCTACATGTAGTCAGCGTTTGAAATGACCAATGATTTCAAACTGACTAGATATAGAGGTAAACTTTGAAAAAAATTAAAAGGTACATAATTATTAAGCCATGTTTGGTAAGAATGACAATAACATTTTCCCTGATGTACTATGTTTCAAAGTTATACAGGACTGAAACTAAGAGACATGCATTGAACCCTAACATCAACCTGAGAGTACAGTGCAAAATCATGGGAAACCGCAGCAGTTCGAATGTATCAGGTGAGCCTCTTTTTAAAATTCATTTTAATGTTTAATGCGTTTCAATACCAATGCGTCAACTCCTTCCACATAACTCAATTTTTTTAATCACATGAAATGATTAGAGCCTTCAGTAATTCTCAGCTTGTTTATTGCAATAATTATTCAATTTAATTCAATGCTTCAAGCTATCACCAGAAAGACATAAACATATAGGCATATATTTTACAAATACTTGAATGAATAGGCCTAAGCAACAATAAACAAATTAAAATTTGTATGTTTATTTTAGCTCCTTAACTTGCATAATTCAATCTGAGCATCAATATTTGAATATTAACAGAACATTAAAGAAACGCTTCATTGGAAAGTCAAACTTATGAAATGACATAATTTGAGCATCTGAAAGTGGTCACATGTTCCTCGCTATGCAAAGTTTAGTGTACTCAATCAATCACAGGCCCTTTAAAATAGAATCAAGCAAGACTGTTGTAAGCTGATAGGGTCTTTGTCCGCCATACCCCTGTACACAGGCTGCAGATGTGTAGTCTTTGATTTCAGACAGAGGCACTGAAGAACCCCTAGCAGCGAGTGCTATTCTGTAACTGTAAATTTGTTGTTATATTATAACAACATTGTTAACTTTAAGAAATGACCAATTTGAAACCTTTTAAGTCACAGAGCAATGCAGATAGCATTCTATATAACTGTGATTCTAACTGCCAAAGTGACAAATGGGGTTGATAAACATTCTCCGTCAAACCTTACAATATTCGCTAAATGACAGGTAGTTGTCGGGTATAGGGAAACCAGAGGGAATATTTGTCACATCGTCAGCGGAGACTTGCAATTTTTCAAAGCTCTTGGTCGTTTTTGATGTTCCTGCCATGGCTCTTTTCCCTTTCCTTTTCACCATGGGCCAACTGATCATCTTTAATAACATCACAATTTGTCACTAATTTTATTATTAGTCAGGTGACCGAATATTTATAATATTTAATATTACTGATACTTGAGTGCCTACAGCGACACCTGGAGGGTAACGACGGAAATGCAGGTTTAAATTCTGCGGGTTCCGTGGTCGGTATAACTGAGGCCCCCACATATACAACTGAATAGATGACCAGTTTGACAGATTTTCTGTGATGATGCTAATAGTAAGTGTAATTGCATTCTTTAGATAACACAATAAGTATAAAGGTAATAATGTAAAATAATTGCCATTACTAACACACGGCTCTACCAAAACACATTTTGAAATAGAGGGGAATATATGAAATGTGTTTCTGTGTAACAAACATTTTTCCTGTCTTCTGACAGAAGAAGAAAGACATCTAATGATGCAGTGTGATGAAGAAGGTAAGTGTATATCCATTATGTAAGAATTTTTATTCTTCAAAATCTTCCTAGCCTTACCCAGAAGTAAGTGATGACCAAATTTGTATAAAATAACAGAAACATCTACCAAAAACATTGCTCAAACTCCCCATGTCTACAGAGTGATATTTAAGCAATGAATCTTTCATTCCATAAACTAAGTGTATCTATCTATAGGCATCTATGCATTTTCATACCAGAATGGGTCTGCCTTTTGGAATTGGCAATACTAACACCTGTGATGAAAATTAAAATACCAAAATTCTTAAATTATGTTTTTTTTAAACATATACTAGAAGCTGTACTGTAAGGGACACATTCTGGCTGAATGCATAGAGCATTCTATCAAGTCTAAGACATTCTGCCCATTTTTACTCATCCCGTTGAATAAATATTTGTGCAATATGAACAAGATTTACTATGGAAGATAACTATAGAATCTCCTATTAGAGATTTAAATAAACAGACCACATTAATTTCACCATTTGTACAATGTGGTCCTTTTCTTTGGTGTGCTCACTTAACCCTAATCTGCAACAGTTCCAGCAGTTGCAAAATAAATGTATTGTAATCATTTTTTTCCAATAAAGGATCTCTTCATCGTATTCTTACTTTAGTAGTAGGTGCATGGATGGCCACATATGCCTATTCAAAAAATTAATTTCTCATAATCATCCCTTGTTAACTGTACTATTAACTGTAAAACAAATGGTCGCACTTTTATGACTCCCACTCAATCCAGGCAACAAGATGAGCAAGGAGGAAGATTTTGGCACAAGCATTATTTTAATTTGACAGTGCCATCCCAAATACCTACTTGCATTTGATCACATTGCCATCCTTTTGTACCTTTGCTGTATTAAAGGAAGTTTGCAGAATGGCATATAATACATGACTGAAGTATAGACTTAATGGGGTTAATTGTATTTTAGCCAAGTTGACACTGACTAACAAATGTCTCTGACCTCTGTTGGTCATTGTGGTCTAGAGTTGCCTACTCTATCACCATTTCCTTCTCTCTGTCAGAGCATCTCCACCGTGTTTCAGAGCTGAGGATTGTGCTGCTGGGAGAAAAATCAGCTGGGAAGACTGCAGCAGGAAACACCATCCTGGGCAGAAAGAGGTTTAAGTTTTGGACAAAGATGAGTAATGAAAGTGTGAGCAAAAATGGAGAAGTTTTTGGTCGGCAGATCACTTTGGTCCGTACTCCAGGATGGAAGGGCCTTCTGCATGACACTCCAAAGAAAGTTATAAAACAGATTGTAAGGAGTGTGGGTCTGTGCTCGCCTGGACCACATGCATTTTACCTGGTCATTCCTGCGGACAGAACATTCACAGCTGAGAGCAGGATATCTGTGGGGGAACACATGAACCGTCTTGGAGAAAGAGTCTGGAATTACACTTTAGTGCTGTTTGTGAATGAAGACAAACTGCAAGGAAGGTCCATTGAGCAGCACATTGCAGCATCAGAAGAGCTCACAAAGCTGGTTAGGAAATGTGGGAACAGATATCATCCTCTTTGGAACAATGCGGTTGAGGAGCTGCTAAATAAAACAGACGAAATGGTGGCACAGAACAATGATGGCTGGTTCTGCAATGAGGAGAGGGACAAGAGTATTGAGGAAAAATTAGAAAAGACAGAAGAAGCAATCAGGAGAGTGAGAGGACTGATCAGCTATGTGGAAACACAGCAGAAATGTCTAGATGCACATCTACAAAAAAAGGAACTGGCTTTGAAAGAACTTAAAAACAAACATGCTGAAGGCGCAGGGAAATTGGAAAACAAATTAAAGACTCACTATACTCAGAATGAGAAAGAAGTACAGAGTTTAAAAGTATACCTGCAAAAAACTAACAAAAAAATTGAGAAGATCCAGCATGACTGTGCATCTATTAAGACAGGGATCAGATCAAAGGAGGGGGAAAGAGACAGGCTCTTACAGATCTGTGAGGAAAAAGACAGAGAGATTGAGGCATTGAAAGAAAGAATTCGCTTTTGCTGCAGAGGGTACAGATTCCGTGAAGACATGGAATGTTTAAGTAAAAAGAGGGATGAGTATAAGAGAAAATATGAGGAAAAGGTTAAGGAATTAGAATCAATGGAGAAAAGATGTGAAGATCATGATACAGATGTAGCCATTGTAGAGAGCAAGCTGAAACAGGTTTATTCAAAGAATGAGCAGTTCAGGCATGAATCTTTGGAAAGTGAAAGACTCATCTCCACAAATCAAGAAATGATTGAACTTCAAAACACGAGCCAAACCTTCCAGGACCAGAACTCTCACAGAAGTACGTGTTCATTTGATTATTACAGCTGGAAATTTTAAAAAACAAAAGAAAAAACTAAAGGTATTTAAAATATAATTATAAAATATTGTGAAATGAAAACTACATTGCAAATTTAATTAAAATGTGAGGCCCAGTTTTGGTCACTTTTTTCTATAATTTTTCTACAGTTTTCTACAAATGGTTACAACCATTTCATGAGCCAATAATATTGTTTTTGTTTTGCAGTTGGAGTACACTGTAAAAACTGCCTTGTGGATTCAGTATTAAATATTGTTCTAAGTAAAATTAGCCTATGTTTAACACAACAGCGAAAACATCACTGGAAATATTGGTAGAGCTAGAGTTAGTGTGTGTTTTCTTGGTACAAGGAGAAAGCTTTCTCCTAGTGGAGAGATCAGACATCGGTTTTCCTAACAGATGCTTTGTGCCATTACTTGTGCGCGGTCCAATCAGCCAGACAAAATTATTAACTCTTCTGTAATGCTGATTCTATAGCCGATAAGCATAATGAAAATCAATATGACTTTAAAGAAAAAACATACCCACCCATTTCACCTAGTAGCATTTATGTTTGATCAATGGGCACAGCTGCATTCTTTAAGGTTTGGGTAAGAGAGGAGTTTTTTTTTTAAGTCATACATTGCATTGCAAGACTTCGATTATTACTTGGTTTTTTCCAAAATCACTGTACCCAGTCCCACTCCTTCTCCAGGAGCTCACTTTGTAGACCAACACATGGAGAAGATCATTCAGAGGGTGACATCAGTGATGCCCATAGCTGATGCCCTGCTCTCACAGAACCTGATCTGTGAGGAGGCGTACTCCAACATCCGAGCTGCCCCGACCAGCCAGGAGAAGATGAGAGCACTGTATGACTCCCTGCGGCCAGGCGGGGACAGAGTGAAAGATGTATTCTACAGGATACTGGCTAAGGAACCTTTTCTGGTCCAAGACCTGGGTAAGACTTCTTTACTTAAATTTACCTTATCATAATTTGTTGTCCTTTCTCATTTTTCTGTATCTCTTTTTGGTTGCTTTCACAGGCCCTTGACTAAATTTTTGTATGGATTTGTATGGATCAGAACCAAGTTTCCCCAACAACATTAAATAGTGATAAAGAATGTAAATGAAAGAATCATAATCCAGCCATGTACAAGCAATGCTTTTCATATTGCACAAGGTAGAGATGCCTGAATGCACTGTGTGCAGTGTACATCCTCATACATGGACAATAAAGTCTCATTTGGAAATTGCAATGATCTGCTCATCATTGTGAGCATATGTGATTCTGCTGATAGATTTTATGCTTTACTAATGTCTACTAATGCTGCTTACCCAAAACTAAGACACTGGCACTCATACTGCATTGTAATTGTAAAACTGTAATGGGATCCCTGCTGTGCCTCCCTCACTTTAAATAGTAGACAAAAGGATATAAAAAAGATGCACTTGCATCTTCATGGGACATTAGTGAGAAGAACAGGCTTCATTTAATTTTGATGACATCACATTCAGTGGGATCTGCTGAGATGAGGAATTAACCATAAATTAAAATTATTAATTAAAATTATTTCCGTGATGAAACTAGCCAGTGACAGAAGATTTTTGTGAAATGGACTTGCCATACAGATAGGTAAATAACATTTATTGACAACTTTCTGTCAGATAATAACTATTACTTTTTCGTATATTTTTCCAGAAGATTGAAAATTTCAGCACAGTAATGTGGAATTTTTACAGTGATGGTCAACATACTCCCACAATGCATCTACAGTTGGACTATGCAGACCAGACTGCTCTTGCTGTAATGCTTTCCAGATCATGCCAGAATCTGAACTGGCTGCTGTGAGTATACGGAGGGGACACTGTCAAGAGTCTAGACTGTCTTAAGTGTGCAAAGTTACATTTGACTTTATCCCTATGGTTAGATCTAGGCATTCAACACCCCCAGCTTGGTTCCTACACACATGAGCAGAGAACACTTGCAAACACTGGGACGGACGTCCATCCTTACTGTGTAAACTGATCATCTCTGGACACAAAAGAGGTACACAAACCAGACTGAGTGGAGTAACTGTCAGCACATAGCAGAGGATGTGATCATCAAGATGGAGAATACTGGCATAGCTGTTCAAGTGACACCTAAAACTGACCCCACAGCTTATAGAGGAATATGGGCGGCTGTGCGCCAAAGACTGACTGCAGGTGTTAGGTATCTCCATCAGGAGGCCAGACCATGCATAAAGACTGCTCTCCTTAGCTGTTATAAACCAGTGAGATGCTACACACATGGACAATTCCCTCACAAAAAGCACAGGTAAGAGGCCTCCAACAGAGATCATTTGGAAAAAGGAGCTCAAAAGGGCTAATTTGCAGCTGAATTGGGAAACAGTATGGTCGAACCTGAATGCAGCTTCGAAAAATCTCAGCAACTCATTTTAAATGAGACAGCCTATATGCAGTTCAGAATGGGGTTGATTGTGAGCCCAAATCACATTGTATATCACACCAATATGGTGGGCATTTTATCTATTATGTTAATCTATAACCTCCGGGCTCATGCCTGTACTATGTTAGCTGGACTGATTGGTTTTCATTTTAATTCAGATGCTTTCTTGTGCGTGTTGAATGATTACTCTCATGTTCATTTCACACTAATGGAGAAAAGATTGCTTCTTGTTGGCTTTACGGCAGCAAAGATAACAATTCCACAACTACAGATGACTCTAGGCATACTGCTAGAACAATACTGGAAGCTTACTTTATAATATATTGTGAATTTAGAGTGTATATAGCTAGGATGAGTAAAATGAGTCTCAAAATGTTGTATCTGGGGAGTTTTTTCTTAAAGTTGTATTATTTTATTTTATATACATACTATATTTGGTGTATTCTCTTACTGGATCAGTATGTCATGAGATTTATATTAGACCTCATTATGTCGCTAAGGTAGTGCTGTTGTTTGGTGTGTTTTTTCTTGTTTTGTTCTTTGTCTTGTTTATATATGTCAAACTCTATGCACTGATCAGATCACACAGATGTTGCTTGTAGTATAGCAGGTTTGTATTAATTGCATACATGCAAAACATATTCTACTAGCCCTTATATCCATAGTTTGTTACACAAAATGTGTGAATATTAGGTTTTAGTTTATGAAAATGATTAAGATACATCTCTTATTGGTCTTTCCAATGTATGGAAAAAGCGGAACAGTGGTTATTTTTTTTTTATTTTGGACTTTCTTCATTTAATGTTCTGCAATGCAAATGTATAAACTGTAAGTCAGCTTGGATATGGGGATCTGCTACACAAGTAACATGTTACTTTATACACTGTTAAAGGATTTATAGGATATGATATGATTTTGCTATAGCTTCAAAAAGTTTTCTCATTTGTTCTAATTCCTCAACCTCACTGTCATTCCTACCTTTGCATCAAAAACAATTTCACCGGTAGAATCTATAGGCCCTGTGAGTAATGTATGTCAGAGCGCACCGTTGTGTCTAATCTGCAGAACGGGGGAGTGAAGGAGGAGCTGCACTGGAGAGAGAACAGCACAGCTCCACAGGGCAAAGGAGGGAGGAACCAGAGACCGGGGCAGGAGGAGAGCAGGGGAGGAGCAGGAAGGAAGAATGAAGAGAAGACAGTGAAGGAGAGAAACAGGAAAGAGATTCAGGAAGATCTCAGCAGGATTGAGGGACAGATACAGCAGCGGCAGGAGAGGATCAGAGAAATGGAGGAGAGCATATCAGAAGTGAAGAAAATGTGAGCTGAGGAAAGGAACAAGGAGGAATGGAGAGAGCTACATCAGCAGCTCAAAGGAGAATGGGAGAATTTAGACAAGCTGAAGAGAGAGATGGAGGGACTGAGGGAGGAGCAGGAGAGAGAGACAAGAGAGATGGAGGAGAAAAACAGACAAGAAATTAAATGTCTCAGAAAGACATATGAAGAAGAGGCCAGAGAGGATGCAGAGAGACACAGAGAGGCCCTCCAGCAGCTCAGTGAGTTAACAGCACAGTCTACTGCAGCCACACAGGAGCACAGAGCAGCTCTGAGACTGAGAGACGAGGAGAGAGACAGACAGGAGACAGAGATGGAGAGAATGAGAGAGAGCTGTGCAGAGAAAGAGAGAGAGATAGAGGAGATGAGGGAAAGAGATGAGGAGAAAGAGAGAGAGATAGAGAGAATGAGAGAGGAGCTGAAAAACATGAAACAGGAGATTGAGCAGCAGCGCATTGACTCAGAGAAAGAAACCATATCAATTAAACAGCTTTGGTTCATGATGGAACATGTGAGGGCAATATTACAGAAGACAATCAACAGCAATAATTAACTGTAATTAACTGCTCCCACTTCAGAAAGCACACATTCAATGATACAATAAACAAATGTGTGAGTGCATTTACACACTAATTATATACAGGTATATCTTATATAAATCTTTGAATTTTCTCTGATAACAAAACTCATGAAATGAACCTGCTTCATCAGGTGATGTGTAATTATGAATGGAAGTAATATGTGATGAATATACTGAATATTGGCAGGGTGCTCTGTGGGAGCAGACGGTGAGGCTGGGAAAAGCCTGTCTGGCATGCATATTCCACTGTGAACCTGTGAATGGTGAGGGTCACCTGTATTCTGAAAAGGATTTCTGTTAAAAAATGATTATGGAACCGGTGTCATTTGTGCGTTTGGACAATGCTCAGTGTTATTGGAGTTCTTAAATAAATACAACATTGCAAACACAGGAAAAGGTAATTACCATGACTTGCTAAAGCCTATATATTCAAACATGAATATATCACATCACTCCCTGTGTGACTAAAACTGTATGTTTCAATTATAGTTTTCATGGAGAGTTTATGTTCATCAGCGATAGCCTATATGGCATGCATCGTTTAGGCCATCTGAGATGAATGGACCCTTAGGGTCTGTTAGTTAAAGAAACTCCCTAGTCTGGAGATAGTGAAATGTAGTAATAACTTTTTTCAGCACAGTAACTTTTATTATACAGAATATGTAGTATTTAAAAGTTATGTAGAATTGAAAACATTTATTATACATATATTATTCCTTTAGAAATTCATTTATCTGCCAATAGCTCTTCCAAACTAAGAATGAGTCCACCGTGCAACACGTTACAAGTGGCTGCAGGGTTACAGACAGGAAGATAATTCTACAGAGGGAGCAAGACCTTCCGCCTCCTCCAGCCACATCCACCTTCAACTGTTACACTCTGAAGCCGATTACAGTGCCGTTTCCTGTAGTTGAGGACTAACAGTTTGTACACAGATTTGTTTAACATTTACTCATAATGAATGTTACTGTACATTTTTGTATTTATGGCTGGATAATGTAAAAAAAAAAAAATCCATACTATATGAGAAAAGTCTACACATGACCAAAGCTACTTTTTTCTCAGCTGCAAACACAACACATCTGTCAGAAGAATGAATGGAAGAAGCCAAAGATACTGGAACCACATATGGTAATCAGGCAGAAAGTGAGGAAGTCAGTCTATCAGTTCATACCAGTGATTACTATGGTCATACTCTAATTCAGTAGATATGAATTTCCACATAATCACAGTGTCAAGGTTGCTGTTGATCTGGATATAGCGCTACTTACATTTGGCTTAGAGTCTGAAGAAGGGATCACACCTGTCCACCAGGTGAGCTGGTTGACCCACAGTTTGAACATCATTAACAGGGAAAAGAAATGGGGAGGGATGCCATGAACAGCTGACACAGAAAGGAAGGATTTCTATAGCTGCGGATGGGGCAGGTTTCTCGGGGTTTCGTTTATTGAATGGGGATAATCTGAAGATTCCTGTCTTGACTGTTCATCTGGAACTTCAACAACATAAAGCTTCAAAAATACATTTCTTGACAAGATCAGTATGAAGCAGAGCCATCTGTCTGTCAGTTCGTCAGTCCAGCATTTTGTCAGACAGCATTTATTCAGCATCTCTAGAGTGACCGGCATTATGTTTGCATTAGCAGTGCACATTGAAACCTGTGTGACTGTACAAAAAAGGTAAAATATATATAAAAATACATATAAAATGATTTATACTTAAATATTTAAATATACCTACATACATGATGAATACTCTGACATGTATTGACTGAACTCTGTAATTTATGCTGTTTTTGTGATGCTACTGTTTGACGGCCATTTCATACTTTCACTGCTTATTTTCTCCACTGTAAGGGGCAATGAGGTAAGCTGAGGTAAGCACAGCGATCCTCAATGAACTTTAATGATACTCTCAGACAACTTACCTTTTTGTTCTGTTTTTCTTTACTGTTTTCATGCTAGTGCCATCTAGTGGCAGGAAGTGGAGCTGCTATATCGTTACAGGAGCCTGTATTTACCTCACCCTGTGGCCTGGTACAAACCCCACTGAAATACACTGCAGACCAAAGTTATTACAATGAAACAGGCCCACTCAAAGTCCATAAAGGTCAAGTAAAATACAATACATTATTGTCATTTAACAGAAACTCTTATACAGGGCAACTTACATAGGGTACAGCTTTTACATGTTATCCATCTATACAGCTGCACATTTGCTGGGTTAAGTACCTTGCCCATGGGCAGTGCCCCAGTAGGGAATCGAAACCTTTTGGTTATGAGCCCTGCTCTTTACTGCTATGCTATACTGCTTGCAATGCATCACCGTATTAGTGTTCCAGACACAGTGAAACTCAGAGAAACACACCACGCCACATCCACCAAACAGACAGCAGCAGCATGGGAAATCCCATGATCCTCAGCTCCTGAGCCGCTCAGGTGAAACTCTAATCCCCCCTTCCCCAAACACACACACGCACACACACACACATATGCACAAGCATACGAATATCTCAAAAGATCTGCCTAGGTTCCCGGGCATGACCTCTGTGTCTGTGCTGTAATGTTGAATCCCCCAATCCATACCCACTGGTACACTCCATCGGGGGGCATTATGAACACCTGTCCCCTACCCCTCCAAACCCGCGTCTGGTTTTACTCCCCCATGGTGAGTGTGTTGAATTGTGCTATCAGCGCCCTGAGCTGCTGGACGAGGGCTCTGTTCCGCTCCGCCTCTCTGACCTTCTCCTCATACCGTCCCCTCAGCTCCTCCCTCTCTGACATCAGCTCCACCACTTCCTCTTTCAGACTCCCTGCCACTCTCTCCTTCTCCTCACAGATCTCTCTCAGTCCCTCCAACTCTCTCTCCTTCTCCTCATTTCTCCTTCTCATCTCCTCTATCTCTTTGTCTTTCTGTGTGCGGCTCTCTCTCAGTCTCTCTATCTCTCTCTCCTTTTCTGCACAGCTCTCCCTCATTCTCTTTATCTCTCTGTCCTTCTCCTCATCTCGCTCCCTCATCTCTTCTATCTCTCTCTCTTTCTCTGCACAGCTCTCTCTCATTCCCTCCATCTCTGTCTCCAGTCTGTCTCTCTCCTCGTCTCTCAGTCTCAGAGCTGCTCTGTGCTCCTGTGTGGCTGCAGTAGACTGTGCTGTTAACTCACTGAGCCGCTGGAGGGCCTCTCTGTGTCTCTCTGCCTCCTCTCTGGCCTCTTCCTCGTAGGTTGTCCTGAGCCTCTCCATGACAGCGCTGACTTGTCCTACCGTCTCACTCAGCTCCTGCAGCACCTCTCTGTGTCTCGCTGGTTTGTCTGAGGCAGGGCTGAGATGGAACTCCCTGTGCATCTCATTCTCTGTACAGTGTCTCTCCTCCTGCTCTCCCCTCTCCGCTGCTCCTCCTGGCTCCTCTCGGTCCTCCTGTGCTCTCTGCAGCCCCGCCTCAGCTGCCCCCCTCTCCTCCAGCGATCTGAGCTGCTCCTCCTTCATCCCCACAGTTCTGATGGGGCAGTGGGCCTCCAGCCTCCCTCCCTGCCCCGGCCTCTGCTCTGTGGCCCCCTGCAGGCGGGTGTCTCTCTGTCCCAGCAGGGGTGCGTCCTCCCAGGGCTCCTCCCAGCGGTAGAAGCTGCTGTTACTCTGAGCCACGGCCTCCTCCACCTTCTCCTTCTCTGGGGAGACTGGACTCTCTGGGGAGATGGGTCTCTCTGGGGAGACGGGTCTCTCTGGGGAGACTGGACAGAGAGAGACACAATCAACTGAAGGGAGTCAGCTTTCCACAGCACACATAAAGGAGGAGTCAGGACTGATATCAAGGGAGACAGATTTTACCAAAATATATAACCATGTGACCTGTGTTACCTACACTGCTTCCTAAAGAACAATGGATAATCTTACTGAATATTGTTGCAACTAAGTGATTTGATTGTTTTGTTAATAAACATTCTGCTCGTAATCTGACCAAATAAGTGTTCATTAATAAAGATATTTAAAGACAGTAAATGATCGCATTATATAGGATGCATATGATATGCTAGCCTCCCCTATACCATTGTCTGAAAAGGTTCTTGCTGATTTATTCTTTATCTGGTTGTCGTCCCTCTGTGCTTGCACTTATAGAGAGGTGTCTGATTGGCTGTTTTCCTCTGAATTGCACACACCTCTGCAGAGGGGTGGGGAAAGGCACGAGCATGCCAAAATGTAGCCATGTTATGCAACCTTGTTACACAACCACTGATTCTCACTGACACCCCTATATACCGTGGATACGCAGGCTGTGTGTTGCAGGTTTTTTCTTAAAACTTTATCTACTTTTCCATTATAATAAAAAATGAGTTTGATCCAATGGAAGGATTTAAAAATGAGAGTGTTTCAGTATTTAAAGCAGTTATCGAGACTGTGTGCATGCCTAATTTTAGCAGGAGAGGAGGTGAGCAGGTGAGAGGTGAGGAAGACCATGGAAAAGCATTGTTCTCAGCTTTCTGCCCCTCTGAAAGTAAAGCTCCTGCTTTGAGCAGCAAGTCTGGCTTCTCTGAGGTGGGTATGTGGGTAAAAAAAGCTTAAAGGAACTTGAAAGAGTATTTTAGGGGGAGGTGATGTTTCATTGAAAGCAAAAACATCTGTACCATAACATTGTGGGGAGAAACCAACTGCTCACACTGACACTGTAATGTTCAGAGATCTTGTTGTTAACATGACTTGTGTTATTAATTTTATTTAAAGAGTGATAATGTAGTTCTGTAGTGGTTGAGGCAGCCAGGTACAATACAACTATACATCTGATGTCATATATTTATTATTGAAGTTTCACATGAAGATTTGGGAGGAGAACTTTCAACCAATCCCCGTGCAGCTAATTGAACTGGAACAAACCGGTCCCATGCGTAAAATTCCCACCTTGCACTTCTTTTCCATGCTGTTCACAGCCTCCCCTCAGCCCCGGCCCCTCTCTCCTCCCTGTTTATGATATCCAAATGGGGGCATCGGCAACCTGAGCCCACAGCCAGACGCAGCACGGACCTCCAACAAAATGTAAGTCCTGCTACGCACCCTTAAATCAGTCTGTACACTCTGATTGTATGGAAATTCATACCTGCTGAATGCATATATAAGGTTTGAACATACTGCCCTGATGTTAATCTGTGTTAAAGTTTGACACAACATTATTATATGCATTACTGCTGTTTCGCCGATGCTCTTACCCCCAGCTACTTACATTTATACATATTTATATATTACAGTTTTATCCATTTATACAGATGGATATTTTACAGAGGCAATTATGGGTTAAGTACCTTCTCCAAGGGTACAGCAGCAGTGCCCCAGCAGGAACTCCAACCAGCAACCTTTTGGTTATCAGCCCTGCTCACTACCACTGCACCACACAAAATAACACGCAATTCACGTAAATCAGGTGTTATCACTCACCAGGTAGACTCTTCTGTGTTCTTCCTGTGTGCAGGGCTTTGCTCTGCTGCTGGGTCTGTCCCAGCTCAGTGTGCTGCTGCGGAGAGCGGTAGCAGCCAGCCCCGCTTCCCATCATCTTCTGCACCTTCTGCAGCAGCTGCGTCACCTGGGCCCGATCCCCGCTTCTGCAGTTGTTGAAGACGTGGTACCTGTGCTCACACCTGTCCAGCAGCCTCCGCAGGGCCCCGCCTGTGCGGGAGACGTGCTGCTCTATGCTGGAGAGGCCCAGCCGGTCCCCGCAGGTGAACAGCACCAGGGTGTGCCGCCAGACCGTCGGCCCGAGGAAGCCCATGTGCTCCTCCACTCTGGTCCAGATGATGTCCCCGCCCACGGGGACGACCAGCAGGAAAGCGTGGGGACCGGGGGGGCACAGGGACACGCTGCGCACCGTCTCTGATCTAATCCAGCCCGGGGGGGGCCTCTGTGTGAAGTAGTCCCACCCCGGGGTGTCCACCACGGTGACCGACCAGCCCCCGCTGACCACACCCCGCCCCCACACGCAGGTGCTGACCACCGCGTCGGTCTGAAACTCTGCTCTGCCCAGGATGGTGTTTCCTGCTGAGCTCTTCCCTGAGTTTCTACCCCCCAGCAGCACCAGCCTGAGCTCAGACACACGGAGGCCCTCACCCATCGAGCCTCCGCTCTCCTCTTCATCAACTGATGAACCTCCTGTCTCCCCTTCATCACCTGCTGATCCCTGTCTCTCCTCTTCATCAGCTGCTGTTCCCTGTATCTCCTCATTTTGACCTGCTGTTCCCTGTCTCTCCTCATTTTGACCTGCTATTCCCTGTTCCTCCTCTTTCTGACATGCTGTTCCTTGTCTGTCCTCTTTCTGACCTGCTGTCATCTCTCTGTCCTTCTGCCAGAAAAGCAGACGGTTCCCCCTGCGAGCAGCCATTGCTGACGGTCATACCTCCCTCGTCTTCAGCTCCAGGAGAAGTACGACCTGCTTTCGGTTTTACACGGTGAGGAATGTGGAATATCTCACTCAACCAGTACATGCATGCTAATGAAGCTAAAGAGAAACAATGGCAACATCAAGCAAACAAAACAAAAACACAAAAAACGTGTGGAACACTTGGTAATTGTAACGGTTCAGATATGTTGCAGTGCACATTCACAATTTCGGGCTTCCGTATTGTAAAATATTAGCAAAAACAGTTATTGTTGTTTGATGAAGCCTAAATTGGGCATGTTTAATATCCATTGTGAGCCCCTGTTGTGTCTCTGAAACTGAAATTTCAGGTTGGCAGTTTAACGTAGTTCTGGAGGAGCCTGGTTTGCAATCTGATGGCTGCATGTGCCTTTCGAAAGATAAAGACTGATCTGCCATGCAAATCAACGACCACGAATCAGGAAGCAGAGTCAGTGCCTCCATACCCACCTCTGCACTCTCCAAAGTCACAATAAAATCAAAGCTGCGAACAGCCAGGCCTAAAAACAGGTGTAAAGTTGCATCCGTGTGCAGTGAGAATGAGCGAGAAAGGTAAACTCTCCATTCAACTCTCCATTCAAACAGGGGCATTTCTGTGAAGATGATTTCATGTTTAATAAGAAACCTGCAGAATGGGAGTCACTATGAGATGCTGAGCCCGGGGTGAACTTATCTCTGAGGAGGCAAAGTGAAAGGGCATTCCACAGTGTTGTGTGACTGCAGATACATTGCACTGTGGCATATGAGAAACACGCTGTGATTTTACACAACACACCCCCGAGATGGTACTGAGTCAGCACAACCTCAGGTCTATATGCACTACTACACAGAGAGATCACAGCTGTATGGACATCCAGAGAAATTATCCGAGTAATTATCCGAGTAAAGCACACTACCACAGAGAGAGCGACCAGACCTGAACACTCAAACACAGAGAGAGATTACAGCTGTATGCTGTACCACAGAGAGATCAGACTCCCTGCAATATGACTTCAATTATGACAAATATATTGGCATATTAATTTGGTATTAATTTGTAGCGTCTGCCAAATGAATAAATGTAAATGTAATGTAAATGTACTATTAATTAAGATTTAATCCCCAATAAAGAAAGCCTTTTTGTTCAAGAACAAGCACCACTGAGCAGTGTTCTTGATTGTAGGATAGTCCTCTGTCTTGCAAGAAAACTTCTCTATTCGCTAAGAGATAACTAGGTCATCTACACCTGTTGACAACTCCCCCCCTGTGGTACAGGCCTGATACTAACAGGCTGCAATGACAGGCTTTGACCACCAGATGGGAGTGTGGGTGAAGGAGTGCTAGTGAGGTAGAAACAACTGGGAGAAATGCTGGTAACACTGTTGATCCAGGTCTGTATTATTGGTAAGGTTTTCTATCTGTCTTGTGTAAAGCTCACAAAGGATTCCAAGAACAAAGAGAGAGAGAGAGAGAGAGAGAGAGAGAGAGAGAGAGAGAGAGAGAGAGAGAGAGAGAGTGTGAGAGAGAGAGACAGAGAGAGAAAGAGACAGAGAGAGATAGCGTGTGTGTGTCTGTGTAAAGACAGTCCGTGTGTGTGTGTGTGTGTGTGTTTGTGTGTGAGAGAGAGTATATCTGTGTGTCTGTGTGTGTGTGTGTGTGTGTGTGTGTGTGTGTGTGTGTGTGTGTGTGTGTGTCTAAAGACAGAGAGAGAAGGAAGGAGAGTGAAGGTGTTGAATTCTCACTGTAAGCTTCAGCTCCTCGTGAAAAACCTAATGCTGAATGATCTCTGGCCGAGAAAGAGTCTGCTGGCTGCAGAGAGAGATGCGATATGTGGTCTGGGTGCACGTTTTTAGAATCTGTTTTCGTCTGTTTGTGTCCAGAAAATTATTTTTAGCACAGGTTGTAAGTGCAACTGCATGAATATTTCGTAACCGTTTACTGAGGCACACACTGACAAACACAAACAAACTCACGCTCTCACACACCGATACACACACTAACCCTCACTATCTGCAAACTCACACATATACCCACATGCATGTAAATAGTCAACTACTAGCAACTGCACATGCAAGCTTTTTACAACTGCTTTGAGTGGCCATTGATGGTTGAGGCATTTTTATACAAAACTCTCGACACAAAGAGTAGAACTGAGCTGCAAAATTCCAGCCTCAAGGCAGGATGACACACTCACCCTCTAAAGACAGAACTCTTAATCACCACCGCTGGAAATACTACCATCTCATTTAAAGACAGTGGGCAAGTGCTAATTACCAGTCTTGCTAACTGCTCAATCAAAGTAGCACATGTTTACAACTATGTCTCCTTTCTGCTAATGCCCTTGCCCATAAGACAGTGCAACACAACTGATAACCACAGCACAACTACAGAGAAAGCAGGAAACCTGGAGCGGTCTGTGACAACAGGAAGCAGATCGCTGAAGATGATGTTGGGTTTACTTGGGGGTGGATCTATTACACAGTTTTTTTTCCAGTGTCTAATGAGTGGATATTAATACAAAACTGTTATTTTATTTTGATTGCATTATTAAAAGTGCATTGGAAGCCAGTGCTTGCGTTGTGCACTGGTGTTTGATTCTAGTATGCGCAGTCTTGCTCTCTGTGTCACAGGTGTTTACGACTGCTTTGCTGTAGCACAGCCTCTGGAATTATGTGCTCAAAGTTCAAAACAATTCATGCAAAACTCCAAACTCAGCTGCAAAAATGCCAGGGCTAGAGACCTTTAAACGCATTTTCAAACCACTGCTTGTAAGACACAAAAATCACTCTCAGCCCTAGCTGAACAGCTTTTTCAGTCTCAAATCTATTTTTATATGTTACAAGGTGTTTTTTTCATACAGCTTTTGTCTACAATGACCACTGTTTCTAAATTATTGATTTTACATTGTGAAAATCCAGCACCATTTACCTGAGAACCACATAAAAGACTGTGAATATTCAAATTATGTGCCACCAGTGTGTATACCTGGATATGGGCAGGGTAGACGTGAAGAGCAGGACAGGGACACTGTCAAAGAGCAGGATGGAGAGGGTCAAAGAGCAAGTAGACAGGGCCGAAGTTAAGGATGGGGACAAGGTGAAGGGGGACGAAGAGGGTCGTGTTCACGTACACATGCAGAAGTCCAGCTCCTCACATGACTTCTCCTTTGGGCTGGCTTCAACCTCGCCAAACCAAAGAGGCGTGGCTGCAGCATCATTAGCCAGTGAGCCACCATTCGTGTCCCAGGACATCGTCGGGGGAACATCAGAGTGTGTGCTGCCATATTGGATGGCGAGGGGAATGGGGTGATATGCTGTAGGTCATTCCTGTGGGTCTGCAGGTCTGCCCATCTCAATCTCAATTTCACAGACTGACAGGGTGGTCTGTGTGGGATAGCGTTAGCTGTCTGTGTGGCTGTGTGGGATAGTGTTAGTTGTCTCTGTAACTGTGTGGGATAGCGTTAGCTATCTGTGTGCCTGTGTGGAATAGCGTTAGCTGTCTGTGCGACTGTGTGGGATAGCGTTAGCTGTCTGTGACTGTGTGGGGTAGCGTTAGCTGTCTGTGTGACTGTGTGGGATAGCATTAGCTGTCTGTGTGACTGTGTGGGATAGCATTAGCTGTCTGTGTGGCTGTGTGGGATAGCGTTAGCTGTCTGTGTGACTGTGTGGGATAGCGTTAGCTGTCTGTGACTGTGTGGGATAGTTAAATGAGTTAAATGAAAAACATTGAATTAACCACTTGTTCTCACAACCAATAAATTATGTTACTTTGTTTCAATCAATGTTTTCAAGGTGTATCAATAAAAAATATGGTTTTAGTTCAAATACATTTTCTAACATTAATTTACTACAAAGAAAAAGAAATTTATGGTTTTGAATATCTGAAAAGCTTGCATTGTTTTTTGTGTTGAGTGGTTTGGAAATTGTGCCAGTGGTTTCTTTCGAATAAATTGTCAAAAACTGTTTTGTGCTTTAGCAAAGTATTTTGAATATTTAACAAAGTGTTTTGAATATTTTGTCAAAGCAACTGTAAACCACTGTGACCACAGCATGCATTTTAAAGGATTAAATAAACAGCGGTTTCAGAAAGGAACCAGACATACACCATGCAACCCATGACACAAATTCACACACAAGTGACAGATGGTCGTTTTTCTGAAAAAACAGTCACACTGTTCACGCTGGGGAAATAAGCAGAGCTGATGGGAGAATATCAGAGAAGAGAGACTATATTTACCCACTGCAATGTCAGAGATACAGAATCCACACACACATTCCTGTGTTCACACACACACACACATACACACACACTCACATGCCTGCACATGCTCTCACACACACGTGCACACACATGCCTGCGCATATACTCATACACAGTCACACAAACACGGATATATTGGCACACACATGCACACATGTGCATGCTCATATAACACACACACACACACACACACACACACACACACACACACACACACACCCACACACACAAGCACACACACACATGCACGCACACACACACTAGCACTTATACTCAAAATACTGGCAGAGACCCACTCGTATGTCAGTAAATCATACATTGTGAAGCCCCTACCCAAACCCTCCTCCCCTCTCCCCGGCTCTTCCTCAGGTACTGCAATTTGTCAGTTTGCTGACTAAAGAAATTCCCACAGAGGTGCAAAAGTCACATACTATAGGGAGAGAATGAGGGAGAGAGGGAGAAGAACTATAAGAAAGACAGAAATCCACCCACAAATAATTTCCTCATTTGTATTTTAATTTTTTGAGTCTCGAAACACAGCCACTTCTAATATATGGCAGTAGTCCCTATTATTATTTAATTCTTAAATATTCATATACTTTTTAGACTTCTCACTTATCATTTTACTTACGGTATTCTTTCGATATTTATTGCATCGCATGTTGTTAATGCATTGCTCTCTGATTATTATGCTTTTGAAATGATGAACTCTCTGATCTCTGTTCATACCAATATAGGATGTTTGAAGTGGACTGAGCCGAGAAGCAGGGGGTGTGAGGAGGGCGGCAGGAACTGGATTCAGCCAGACCTCCATAAAAACAGCCACGCAAAACATGCTGTCCTGGGAGGGGCTCTGCTGGCAGAGATGAGGAAAGAGATCCAGGATGGGAACGCACTGGATTCAAGAGTGCAGTACACTGGAGCTCAGAGTGTGTCACGGTGAAGCACTTTGGAGCTGAAAGTGTGTCGCACCGAAACACACTGAAACGCAACGGAACAACAAGTGTGTCGCACTGAATCACATTAGAACCGAGAATGCATTGCACTGAAACACACTGGAGCCAAGAGTGTGTTGCACTGAAACACACTAAGGTCGAGAGTGTGTCGCACTGAAACACATTAAGGTCGAGAGCGCGTCGCACTGAAACACACTGAGGCCAAGAGTGTGTTGCAATGAAACACACTAAAACCAAGAGTGTGTCGCACTGAAACACACTGAGGCCAAGAGTGTGTCGCAATGAAACACACTAGAACCAAGAGTGTGTTGCACTGAAACACACTGAGGCCGAGAGCGTGTTGCACTGAAACACACTGAGGCCAAGAGTGTGTCGCACTGAAACACACTGAGGCCAAGAGTGTGTCGCACTGAAACACACTGGAGGGTAACCCTGTTGTCTGACACGCTGATGCTGGTGTTGTGTTGCTCTCTTCAGATTATCATGACTGTGAAGAGAACCGACTGTACTTTAGTCTGTTTACCCTCACAGATGCGTACAGTTTGACATAAATAATTTGTCCCCACTCCTAGTATTCAGAGGGGGAGGACGTGACTCACTGGCAGACATACAGACGGACAGGCAGATAAACAGACAGAAATGTGTGCTGGGTAAATCTGCTTCTCCAGTTCGGCTGTGAGCCTGCACACATTGTTCTGCTCCAGGACCCAGGATGTCTTGCACAGTAAACACATGTCTCAGATTACACACACACACACACACACACACACACACACTGCGTGTATACCCCGTCTCTGTACCTCTCTTTTCCTCTTTCTCTCGCTCTCACTTCTACATCTCCCCATCTTTCCTTCAGCGGAATCATTCACACACACAAACGCTTTCCTCGTCTGCTTCTGCCATGGCCGCTCGCCCTGTATTCCTTCTTCCTCAGGTTCCCCCTCTCTCTCGCTTTCTCTGAACAAACACCCCCACCTTCCCCAGGCGTATTTTTCTTTTCCTTCCTCCTGCCCACCCCCGCCAACCCCCCCTCGTTTCAGAGCCGTGACGGTGGTTGCGCTCCCTTCTCCTGTTACTGAAAGTGAAGTTTAACTTTCAACAACAGTAATGAAGCTGCACATGTTGCAAAATCTCAGACATAGACCTCATGTCAACAAGCATGCCTCAGCAAGGGGGAGAGGGAAGGAGAGAGAGAGAGAGAGAGAGAGAGACAGAGGTCACAATGATCACAGCTGTACCACCTGAATAAGCTAATAGATTTAAAGTTAAAGTGGGGTACTCTTTATTATCACCCCCTCATACAATATGGTAGGAAAATGATTACCCTGTAACACTGCCATATCTGACTTGATGATATTTTACATGTCTGATATACAAATATCTTGCAAGATGTTCCTCATATGTGCATGTGTAAAATTTATGCCAATAAAAGTATTCTGAATTTTTTAAGAGAGAGAAAAAAAGGAGAAGAGAGAGGGAGGGAGGTGAAAGAGATTAGAGAAGAGAGGGAGATTAGAGAATGAGAGGGAGAGAGAGAGGGAACATTAAGAGTAACATTTGTGCATGAAGGATAGAGTTAACCCTGAGTTTCCCTCTATAGAGAAATGGTGAAGTGCATAAATTTATGCACAGATTACAGTTTATATCTTTTTTCAGGCTTTGACCCACCCATCATCAGTGTCTTTCTGAAAGGGAGGACAGGGCAGTAGTAGAGGATACATGCATCAGTACAACGGGGGTTCAAACCCCCCAGGACTGACAGACTGGATCTGCTGCCAGGGTTCCAGCTCTGCACCATCCTGTTGGATCTGGTCATCCAGCATTTCCAGATCAGCAGCAGGAGGGTCAAAGAGTCTGGGTTATAAGCCTGGGCATCCTCAATGCGTCCTCATTGGCTACTTTCAGGTACACCTGGCCCACACTGCATCATAGCCTTTCCTGCAGACACCTGATTTTCAGAGAACAGTTTCCGTAGGTGTGCCAGACCCCAGGTCCCTTCCAGAAGAGCCAGAGGTGTAGTGTCCCTAACTCTGACCCCGCACGCCAGCCATCCATCAGTACAGTACATCAGTGTTTGTGAATCTGTCAGCATTTTTTAGAGCTGGGTGTACGGTGGCAGCTA
>CM032891.1:30524650-30561141 GCA_019176425.1 Megalops atlanticus
TCGTGGGGAGCTGGGTGGAAAGGAATTATTATCACGAATGCAATGAGGTTTTTTCCCCGTAATTGGAAGTAACTGGCAGCGGTGCCCTATTTAGACTTCAAGTGTGTCACTCTGCAGGTGTGATCCAATCGGGGAAGCCTTTGGAATTCGGAGGCGGGGCATGAGTAAAGACCTTCACTTTAAAAGGCAGGTCAAGGCAGTTCATTGAAAAACTACCGGTTGATTGTGATCATCATTTGACAAGTACATGTGATTGGAAGCATTTTGTGGGATTTGGCAAGCCTGAAAAAAAGGCTCTTAAAAGCCTGATGTATGAATGCTTCTCGCATCTAACAAAATACTTTCCCTGGGGATGAAACACATGAAACAATGAGGTATCTTTAAGAGTATGGGAAGCTGGGCTGTGTGGATGAGTTGCTGAAAATCTGTTAAATGTGACATTGCAAGCACTTTATAGCAGGGAATTGTGAGTATGTATGACAGATGTATAGCAGGCAAAGTATAAGATGTGTGGCTTCCAGCAAGATGTGTTCCGTTCGCTTTGTCAAAAGACCCAGACTTCCATGGCTGATTGAAGTGGTGTATCCTTCCTGAATGGCTTTGGGGGGGGGTGCATCCCCCCCCCAAACACACACACGCGCATGCACGTACACACACACAAACACACAAAAGACCACATAGTGTATCCATCTGATTCAGTCACTGCTTATACCCAGTGTGTGTCTGTGTCCAGTTTGTGCGTGTATCCTCTCACAATGTCCCTCCACCTCCATGTTCACTACAAGACCTGCTGTCCTGGGTCAAGGTCCCTGTCACTCACAGTCAGACCCCTTCAGTTTTATCAGTCATCTGGGTTTTATTGGCACCCTTTGTACCCTGCGCGCCCTATTGAACCAAGCTGTCGGGAACAAGCACCTCCAGATATCAGTTCCACCCCCTCCGAGGCACAGTCTTGCGCACAAGACAAGAATCAGTCTGCTCTTTTGACCACTTGGACCCGATCTGATGCTCAGCTTATGCGCTTTATTCCCCCAACACAGCGCCCCCCATCCCCCGCCCGCCCAATCACATCCACCGTTTCACTGGCTGCAGAAGCGGAGGGGTGGGGCTATGTGAAAGGCTTTAGCGGGTCTGGGAATATCAGCAGATTTGGCGTTATTAGCGGAGGTGCTTGCAGGTTTTGGAGGGGAATGAAAGGGAGTGGCGAGGGGCTCTTAATCTCAGGAATCAAAGCGGTTGTGCCCCCGGGCAGACGGGATTTCAGCTTATGTGCATTCCTTCTCTTACCCGCCGCTTATTAAAATCGAGGGGGGGCTCTGCGCTGTAATGAAGGGCGGCTGTCAGACCCCCACACCCCGCGCTGACGTCTGTGCGCAGGTCTCCAGCCAGACGTGGGCAGCAGGATTTATGCTTTAAGTGCCAGTGAAATGTTAATCTCCCTAATGCTGCCCAACCTGTGCAACGGGCAGACTCTGCGCAGCTGTGAGGGTTAACATCAGGATGCGCAGTTTGCCTTAGGGAAGCGCAGTATGGCAGATGATAGATGTAGTCACACGTATGCGCAGTGGGTTATATGTATGCGCAGTATGTCATACGTATGCGCTGTGGGTTATATGTATGCGCAGTAAGCCGTGCGAATGCGCAGTGTGCTATATGAATGCGCAGTATGTCATACGTATGCGCAGTGTGCTATATGAAAGCGCAGTATGTCATACGTATGCGCAGTGTGCTATATGAATGCGCAGTATGTCATATGTATGCGCAATATGTCATAGGGATGCAGTACAGCCTCATCTTTTTTTTTTTTTTTTTTTTGCTGAACTGAGGAGTGTTCTGCATGTTTACATTCTGTTTCAAAATTGTCACAATCAGTCATAGTCAAAATGAATCATAAATTATCCCAAAAAGCGAGCTAACAAGACTGCAGGATGAGATGTTCTGTCTTTGGGCATATTTGCACATACAGCTCAAAGTTATGCTCAGCAGTGTTTTTGAACACAGTCCGATTCGCATTCCGAGTATGGAAGTGAAAGGCACGTCCCTGCTGTGAGCCCGTGCTGATTTGCCCGGGATCGCGGCTGCGCTGGCGGCTGCGCTGGTGGTTTGGGGCCTGCAGACCTGCGGCTGCTCGTGACTCGACTCCTCTGCTGTGGCAAATCTGTGCCAAACCCGGAGAAACCAGAGCAGCACGACCGCTGCGGTCGCCACTGGATTCCCTCCACACCAGCATCCAGCCACAGAGGCAGAGCCTTTAAAATGATTCACTTCCAGAGAAAAGAGCCGATGAGAGAGAGACAGAGAGGGAGGGAGAGAGAGAGAGAGAGAGAGAGAGAGAGAGAGGGGGCAAGAGAAAGAGAGGGGGAGAAAGGCTATGAGTGGCAGAGATTGGGAGGGGAGAGAAAGAGGGGAAGAGAAAGAGTAAGAGAGATTCATAGGGAGAGGGGGATTGAATGAGAGATGGGAGTGAGGGAGGTTAGGGGAGAGAGAGAAAGCGTGAGATAGAACATGAGGGAGAGAGTGTGGGAGTGAAGGGGAACAGGATACAGACAGAGCAGGAGAGAGATTAGTGTTGAGAGATTAATATTACTTTTAAGTGATGATGTTGTCTGACCTCCATAGAGTGATCTCCCAGAATGCACCGAGCATTCGGTGTTTTTTTGCTGTCCGTTCATCCCCTGGGGTTTAACTGATTTCAGTAATTGCTGCTGCTGTTGTACCTGATTTCCTCCTGTGTCTGGAGGTTATGAGAGAGGAGGGTAAAAACTGAAGGAGTTCCCCAAGTGTTGGCCCTGCAGCTGGAGATATTTCAGACTCTGCACGTCAGAGAGAGCTGAATTTCTGTGGGGACAGTGTCAGCGTTGTTTTGTTCCCTAAACGGGAAGTGCGGGACACTGAGACAGGAAACATGTGCACTCCTTCACTCTGCTTGTGTCAGCACCTCAGAGCGCGGTGACCAGACTGCGAGCAGCGTTTAAACTTTCTCAGTACAAGAGTCAGACTAACAGTCAGGTCTCTGTCTCTCTCTCTCTCCCTATCTCTATCTTTGCCTCTTTCTCTCTCTCCCTCTCTCTATCTCTCTCTCTCTCTGTAATAGCCACCCCAACGGTCAGGTCTTTCTCACAGTGATAGTCATGCTAACTTGAAGCACTCTCCTGCGCTTGCGCTGATTTATGGTAATAGCTCAGAGGAGCTTGCAAGAGCAATTATGTGCATATCAGACTGAACATGTTGTAGCAAGCTCAGAACAGCTAGTGAAAGAGTATTAAAATTGTAATGCGTGTAATAAGCTTCACTGTGGAAAAGAAGTGTACCTCAGTCAGTTTACTTTATAATATACAAGAGGTGTGTGTATGTGTGTGTGAGCATAGCTGAGTCTGACACAGAACCCCCCTATTTCACACATGTGATCCAGCAGGTAAGCACCATGACCTCTGACCTTTCAGTCGGTATATCTCTAATGCGGCCTTTTTGGACATGCTTAGCTGAGGCGTCACCTTTGACCTGGGGGTTTGTTGGATCTCTGCCAGCGCTTGTGAAGCTGTGAGCACACTGACTCCTCTCATGTGGAACTGATGTTCTGATTCGCTGAGTCTCTCAGACGACACCCCCTTCCCCCTTTGCATGACTCTTCTCTAAACTGCCTGTCTGTCTGATGGTCAGAGAGAGCGTGAATGCATTGTTCAAATCTGTACCTTCCCTTTATCTCCACTCACACCCCCTTCCCCCAGAGCAAGCTTGGCTGATTAGGGTCCCTCTGTCTGAGTGTCTGTGTGTGAACTGCATTCATGCAGATTGTGTGATCACAGAGATCAATGTATTGTGTGATGTCAATGGAGCGCTACACAGAAGCGTAAACGACCTCTTAGTTTAATTTTTTTTTCCTTTTTGTCTGCCTTTATTATCTTTGAATAGTGACAAAGCAAAGGTGACTTAAGTCATAATCTGTGTCCATCTCTGTGCTATTGTTGGTCTTGCAATACGCCCCCCTCCCCTAACGACCCCCCTTCCCCGTCCGTCTCCCAGGTAACATCATCGGGTCGGGGATCTTCGTCAGCCCGAAGGGGGTTCTGGAGAATGCGAGCTCGGTGGGTCTGGCGCTGATCGTCTGGATCATCACCGGCATCATCACCGCCATCGGGGCGCTGTGCTACGCCGAGCTCGGCGTCACCATCCCCAAATCTGGCGGCGACTACTCCTACGTCAAGGACATCTTCGGCGGACTAGCGGGGTGAGTGAGAGACCGTGCACTGAGATTTACACTGTTACAATGCAGCAGTGTAGCATAGTGGTCAAGGAGCAGGACTCATAACCGGAAGGGTGCTGCTTCAATTCCCCATGGGGGCACTGCTGCTGTACCCTTGGGCAAGGTACTTAACCCACAATCGCCTCAGTAAATATCCGGCTGTATAAATGAATAACGTTGTAAAAACTGTAATTGATGTAAGTCGCTCTGGATAAGACCGTCTGCTACACGTTAAAAAAAAGCTATGCCTGTAAATATTAATACTATTAGCGGGACACGTTAAACTATGATAGAGTCACGCACTGCTGTACTTTAACCCGGCTCCTAGACCAGAGTGTTCCTGCAGGCAGGACATTGTGTTACTCCATACCCCCCATCACATTATGCAAGCAGCTGTAGGGTGATTGGTGTTGGCACTGATGGATGTGTATCCGAGCAGTGCACTGCAGAGACTGAGCCGGGCTGGACGATCCCTCGGCAGTGGGAACGGTGTGGGAAGCCCCACTGGCTGCAGAGGAGCCCGAGTCTTTTTTTTTAACCCGGAGAAAATCGGGCTCTGGTGATGAATGTTTGCCACATGGGCAGTGTGTGACCCTCTGTGGGAGCAACAGGGACTGGTTTCACCTCCCAAAATATGGGTAGGATTATACTGGCACATCTGTCCTAAATGAAGGACCTTTCCCAGAATTCACCATAAATTTTACCCCCCAAGCAGATGTCTGGTATGGCTATATTCACGCCAGACCACTTTTTCTTGGGAAGGTGCTTATTGGCTTTGTCCTCACTATGGTAACCACTCTCCTTTCTGAATTCACCAGGGCAGTTTCCTGACATTACGCTCTCCTTTTACAGGCCAGTTTACCTGCTGTTTTTCAGCCTTCTTGGGGTTTTTGCTCAGTTTCTTGCCGTGTGTGTGACCATTCTCTGTCTTATGTGCATTTTGAAGTTGTTTGCTGAAAATAGAGCTTCAGAATCATGCTTAGAAAAGAGTACAAGCGGACGCTCCGCCTGATGAAAATGTTGCAGACACAAGTTTCCCCACATTCAGCAGGCAGCGGTTGTCGGGTTAAAAGCGCTGTGAGCAGAGTGGCATTTCAGCAGCTGGACTGCGTGCTTTGCAGTTTTCCTGGCGTCTGCCCGTGCGTGTGGCTAAACGCCACACTCAGCACTCGCCACGCAATTTGCAAGCTTGTGACTCCTGCGGGCCACAGTCCGGATGACTCAGTGCTGCAGTGTCATGTGACCAAAGTCACATGCTGGAAGCCGCTGTTCCTCCACCGTACGGCCGGAGCTGCAACCTGAGGAAACCTGCCCCCCTGTGAGGGGGTAAAGGCCGCGTTGGGGGGGGATGCGTGTGTGAGGAGACACTGATAAACCCATTGTGCTTATTGATAAGGGCTGCCACTTCCATGGAAGCTGTTGAATGTTTCTCACACTCCCCTGCCTCCTCAGCCTCCACAGCCGCTGTTCAGGGAGATAAATAATTGCTCACGGTGCAAACAAACAGGATCGCTTTGATCTTGTGGTCTTGTCTTTGTCCCGGTACCGAACAGCACAAGCCGCGGAACACACTGTACTGCGGCTGCCATGGTTACCCTGTAAACGGTGGAATATCGGCGGAGTAGAACGGCACAGCCATTGTGACCTCATTCCTGTCCCCTACTGAATCAGCGGCCCCTGTTTCCATGCATATCACTGACTCATTATACCAGCTGTGTGTCACCAACCCCATTATTTAAACCGGCCCCCCTGTGTGCCATTTAACCCCCTTATCACCACCATGCCCCCCTTCCCCCTTGATGTTAGAAACATTAACCCCCCCATGCGTCACTAACCTCTACCTTCAAACCAGATCAATATCATTATGCGCCCATTGGCTGAGAGCACTTGTTAGGCGTGATCTCCATGCTCTCACACTTTCTTTCAGTCTGTGTGAAGGTGCTAACTGCTGGAATAGATTGACAGGGATATACAGACATGCACAGCTGTACCAATAACCCAGAATAAAATTTTTGTGGCCAAGGCAGTGGTGTACTCAATCCTCAAACTGGTTCACACTGCCAGGGTGGCGAGTCTGGGCCGGGTGCTGGAGACAGCGAGGCGGGGGCGCCTCGTGCAGCTCAGACTCATGCAGGCACTGAGGCAGACTGCGAGTACGCAACCCTCGTGCTCATGTTTCTGATGTGGGTCAGTCTGATGTTGCTTACAAAACATCCCCGACACACACACACACACACACGCACACACACACACGATTCCTCTCTCTCTAACCCATGACTTCCTTATTTCTAAAGTCCCTCCCCTTCTCTTCGCAGACTTTTGTTTTTTGGAACAATGCTGCACAGATGCTGTGCAGGTTGACAGATCTTTAAATCATCTTGATGGTTCATCCTATTCACCGACCCCACTGTGTCAGCTAATCCACATGCTGTAGTGATCAGTGAGCCCGAGCAGCATTGATAGATACATAAAAAAGCAGCCCTGCTCTGTGTCTATGGGCACTGGTCACTAACCCCTCCCACTAGCTTCGCCGTGCCCTGGGTCACCAGGTCCTCCCACCCAGTGCGTTTCCATGGTTACTAACCCCTCCCTTCTCCTCTCGCAGGTTCCTGCGGCTCTGGATTGCGGTGCTGGTGATCTACCCCACCAATCAGGCAGTGATCGCCCTCACCTTCTCCAACTACGTCCTGCAGCCACTGTTCCCCACCTGTCTACCCCCGGAGAACGGTCTCCGCCTCCTGGCTGCGGTCTGCCTGCGTGAGTGTTTTTTTTTTGGGGGGGGGGCGCTACAGTACGAGAGACTACAGTATCTTCATGCGTTTGAAGATAGATGTACAGAGAGGGACAGAGGGAGGCCTCTACAAACTTCACATGTGCAGCAGAAATATCACAGCCAGGAGACAGACGGAGCGAGAGAGAGAGACTGAGACAGAGAGAGAGAGGGAGAGATGGAGAGAGGAAGAGTGAGAGGGAGGGGGAAGAGATGGAGGAGTATGTGTGAAATCTGTGCGGTGAAGGCAGACCTATCCCTTCAATGCCCCCGGCACTCTGCCCAGCCACGCCCAGCCACGTCCATGGAGTGTCCTCCCTCTTCTGTTGCTGTGGAGCTGAACCCTTACGCAGTGGCAGGGATACAGTCACACGCCCTAGCTAATCACGTGATCTCCAGGCGACAGCTGTGGGTGTATTTACTCTGTCTGGGTTCTGCCTAAAGAGGGTCCGTGAGGATCAGGAGCACAGTGTCGAATCACCTGCCCAAACTGTCAGACACCTCTAAATCTCACTGCAGCCAACACAAGAGCAGACAGATATTCATCTGGCTCCTTCAGTCCTGTCACAGTCAACCAGCATCATGTCAGTCCTTCCCCCTTCAAAAAACTGCGGTTTTTCTCTGTTTGGTGGAGACAGAATCTTAAGATGTTTTTCAAGTTGTTTTTGAGACCAACAGCCAGTGCAAAATCCAGTTTACTAAGCTTTATGCAGTGTGAACCATCTGACATTGTAGATACAAATTATAAAGAATGATGAGAGCCATCCAGATGATTTTAAGATCAGTGAATCCACATCTGTCCAACATGACACCCTTAAACGTGACCTCAGTGTTTTTCTACATGGGAGGGATTATTAAAATGGAACAACCTGTTCCAATTGGCCCAGGCAGCAGGATTTTTTTCCCTTGTTTTTTTTAATTGGCCAGATGTTGTCAGGCGGCTTTTGAGAAAATCCTCAGTCTCAGTTTTCTGACCATGTTGTGTTTTTGTTTCTTGCTCATTCTGAGAAATGTGAGTGAAGGGGCACTGGAGGACAGCCTCCCGGGGTGGGCGGGTAGTTTTCCTCGTGCATCTTTTTTTCCGTCTTTCTGGTGTCCCAAAACATTTTGCAGAAACGAGTTTCAGAGTCAGGGAAGTGCATTTTTGGAAGTTATGTAACAGTCTTGTGCAGTAAATTCTGAGAACTCCTCAAAAAGGGGAGCATCCTACAAACTCCTTGATCTGTTTCTCCTTCTGCCGCAAATGGCTCAATCCGGGGGACCTCACACCTCACAGCCACACACCTTCTAACGGGTGAGAAAATGTGGGCAGACAGACAAAGAAGTCAGTGTGTGTGTGTGTGTGTGTGTGTGTGAGAGAGAGAGAGAGGGAGAGAGAAAACGATAAAACGATAGGGAATATTTCTGTGTGTATAACAGAAAATGCGAGTGGGAGAGAGGGAAGAAGATTGTTTCTGTGTGTGATTGAGAGAGAAAGAGAGTGTTTGAGAGAGTGAGAGAGAAGAGAGGATTACTTCTGTGTGTGCCACCGGCAGTAGGCAGGTCTTGTTACTGAACCAACAAAAATTCTTGCATTTGACAGATGACCTAACGTCTTTTCTTCAGCTCGGATTTTCACGTCTCTGAGTGTTCTGTTTCAAAACAAGAAGAGACTCTCTTTGAGTGAGTTTCCATCTTACCTGTGAGGCTGTTTTCCTGTTTTCGCGTAGAGGAGCAGTACCTACATCAAGCAGTACCTATCATGTCCCCATTTAGAGTATGTGATGATTGTAGAGATTTCTGTTCACATACAGAATGTGGCATATTTTGTCTACATATAGTATGGTGTATACAATCTGTTTACACCTGGAGTGGTATATCTAACCTTGTTATATTTAGAGAGGTATGTATAACCAGTTTATATATAGATTGGTGTATAAAATCTGTTTGCATCTGGAGCTGTGTATGTAATCTAGCATGGTACACATCCTCTTTAGATATAGAGCTGTCTATACAGCACAGATTTGTGTATATGGCTTTCACCTGTAGAGTGGAGTACAGTCTGTTTACATGTTGACGAGTATGGTCTGTTTGCTGTAATGCTATCCTTTATATTTCTGTTGACTGCAGCTGTTGTTTGCTGCGGCCAGTTGAGGGGGTTGAGTTAATCAGCGACAGGGCCTGTGGGTCAGCATGATGGTGTCCTCCTGTCTTGGAGGTGTTTTTAGAACATTTGGTCTTTCATAACAGCCATAAATAAGGGTCACCCGTCTGGGCCCTGTGGCGAGCCATTGCTTTGTTCAGGGTGGCCGGACAGCAACCACGGCCCATGCTGGGACGCCTGTTTGAGCGGCGGTCAGATGACTCAGGTTTTATTTAACCCTCTCCCTCCTGTCAATCAAAGAAAAGAGGGGCAGGACAGGCAGAACGGGGGGACAAATAGACCAGACACACAAACCGGCAGATAAACAGGGCACCACCCGACCCCTCCCAGGGTAACGGAACAAAAGAAGGCATGAATGAATGAGTGACTGGATTAGCGGGTGAGGTAATTAATGAATAAAGGGAGGAGAGAGCGGCTGTTTGCTGAGCGGCAGTTGAGAGGGACTGTTAGTGGAGCGTGAGGACGCTTCCGTACAGTGAGGGGATTAACGGCGCCCAGGCAGAAATGCCATTAGCCCTGAGAGAGGTAACATGAGGACAGACGCGGCTCCGCCGCCGCCGCAGGCTGGCCCAGAGTCACAGGGCTGAGCATGGACGTGATGGCGCAGCAAAGTCCAGCGCTTTGAATTGCTTTATGGTAGAAACTCGTCCTCCTGTGATCAAAGAAAATGAGCCTGTCTGATAATTTCGCTTCCCAACTTCACCTCCTTTCTCTTAGTGCAGCATTAGTGCGCGGGGTGGAACAAAAGACAGCATGAATGAATGAGTAATACTATCTCTCTCAGTACTGCTGATCTGGGTACAGTGCTAAAGTCAATGTGTGTACTTGATATATATCTCTCCTTGTTGGTACTGCTGATCTGGCTACAGCGCTCAAGACAGTGTGTAAGCTGTAAAGACCCCCTATCTCTCTCACTTTCTCTCTATACTGCTGATACACTGGTCCAGTCAGTGTGTAACCTGTATATACCCTCTCTCTCAGTACTGCTGATCTGAGTACAGTGCTCAAGTCAGTGTGTAACCTGTATATTCCTCTCTCTCAGTACTGCTGATCTGCAGTACAGTGCTCACATCAGTGTGTAACCTGTATATTCCCTCTCTCTCTCAGTACTGCTGATCTGGGTACAGTGCTAAAGTCAATGTGTGTAACCTGTATATTCTCTCTCTCTCAGTACTGCTGATCTGAGTACAGCGCTCAAGACAGTGTGTAAGCTGTAAAGACCCCCTATCTCTCTCACTTTCTCTCTATACTGCTGATACACTGGTCCAGTCAGTGTGTAACCTGTATATTCCCCTCTCTCTCAGTACTGCTGATCTGAGTACAGTGCTCAAGTCAGTGTGTAACCTGTATATTCCCTCTCTCTCTCAGTACTGCTGATCTGAGTACAGTGCTCCAGTCAGTGTGTAACCTGTATATTCCCTCTCTCTGCAGTGCTGCTGACATGGGTTAACTGCTCCAGTGTGCGATGGGCGACCCGGGTTCAGGACATTTTCACGGCGGGGAAGCTTCTCGCCCTGGCCCTCATCATTATCATGGGTGTGGTACAGATCTGCAAGGGTAAGCCAAGGGCCTGCCTGTGTGTGCTTCTGTCTAACCGTAAGAGTGTCTGTCTGTCTGTCTCACTAACTCTGTCTGTCACTCTATCCATATCATTCAGTGTGTGTGCGTGTGTGTGTGTGTGTGTATGCATGAGAATTTCTGTGACTCATGTTGCGAATGATATCTTTCACAGAATAAGCTTCTGTACCAATGAATTCTGTCCCCTGCTGGACAGAGGTGGTACATGCATGTCATGTGCTCTCTGCTGAAACTGCACGACTGAGATCTATTAAAACTCTTCGAGTGACAGGAGGAGAGACGAATCCTCTTTTGCTCATTGACAGTTTGATACACCCCCAGGGCCTTTCAGATAAGAACGTTTCTGTGCACTGCAGTGAAAACCCGAAAATCATTCGTCTACCTTACGTAGATGGTGTAATGGTGCAAGTGTACAACCCAGGTAAAGTGCTTTCCTCAAAGGTGCAGCAGCTGCGTGGTGCACCACAGATTAGAACCCGCTACCCTTTGGTCCAGGTCATGCACCATTACATCAGAACACCCACCGCCCTTTGCATTGGAGTCACTGTGCACTGTGCTGACATCACTTCCTGCTCAGACTTGGCTGGAAAGCAAAAGACAGCAGCCTATCAAGGAACACTCTGACCTGAAACGGCAGGTCACCGTTTAATAGGTCAGGGCAGTAATAAAGTGCTTATCTCAGCAGCTACAGTGTCCTAGAAGTAAGGGGTAGTAATAATAACGCTAATGTAATAATGACAATAATCACAGTTGTTATAATATCCACGGCTGTAGAGACATCAGGGCTGTCCCAGAAAACACAGAGGGATCTGTTGCTATTGTTGTAGGCTCATAAGTGTTCGACCGGTTTAATCAGCCGTGTGTGGGAATCACACACAAAAGGCGGAGGGGTGGGGGGTGAGGGGTTGGGGCGCACAGAGATGGAGAGAGAACAGTGGGAACACAGAGGAGACAAAGAGCAGAGAGTTCAGTAAATCCTTACTGTCCATGAATGGGATATTCAATTTGTAGCCTTGTTATAAACACCAGCGTGAAGAACACAAAAAACGCACTAAAGCAGTACACATGATTCTCTCAAGGATACCTTAAAATCCATTAAGCTTATTCAGGTTAAAATGGCAATGACTCCTGAATTTTCATAATGCAAAAAAATTCTATAACAGCCTCCATTGTTCAAACTGTAATATAGGATTCATATGTAGTCTACCCGAAACCTTCACAGGCACTTTAGAGTGGTTCATTGCTTCATAAGGCAGGAATGAGTTACTGAAGCACATGAGGGCACAAGCTGCCCCTTGTAGGCTTCTGGGAGATTTGTACACTGTTCAAAAAAAAAAACAATGAAACATTCCATAGCGCAGATTTTCATTAGAGCGCATTATGAAAGTCATCGGGGGGATGGGATCCTGTAACTGTACAGTTCCAGTGAGTGAAATCTTCTTGGGAATGTTCAGCTGTCAGTCCATGAGACTAAAGTGTTCTGACTTTAAGAAGGAGAGATGAAACAGAGATATTCTGAGGGGGAGAGAGGGAGGGAGGAGAGAGGGAGAGGGAGAGAGACGTAGAGAGGGAGAAGGAGAGATTGTTAGGGATTCCTGAGAGATGGAGGGAGAGAGGGGAGAGCTGAGGTCACAGAAAGAGAGGGAGAGAGATGTAGAGACAGTGGGAGACTTTGCCTTTTAAGCCTCCTTTAATTAAAACAATAAACCACAAATCTCAGCAAAGATTATTATTTATCAATTAAAAAAAAAGACGGAGGGAGAATGAGAAAGAAAGAGCAGGCGAGAGTGGGGGAGGAAGAGAGAGGGGCAGAGGGGGGCACAGACAGAACAAGAGAAAGAGAGAAAGGAGGGGGAGAGAGACAGAGTGAGAGACAGAGGGGGCACAGACAGAATGAGCAGGCGAGAGTGGGGGAGGAAGAGAGAGAGAGGGAGAGGGAGAGGGAGAGAGAGAGAGAGAGAGAGAGAAATAGAGGGAGAGAGGGAAAGAGAGCAAGGGGGTTACAGACAGAGCCTGGTCCTCATGATTCCCTCGGGGTTGGCATTAGCTGTGAGTGACTGAGCATGGGATTAAAGAGCTCATACCTTCCTCCCCACTCTGCTCTCTCCAGTCTGCCCCATCATGCCTAACCAGCCTGTCTCAGGCTCGGTTAACCCCTCACGCACAGGCAAACGCATGCATATGCACACCCTCTCTCAGTGCAGTGTTAGTGTACTGTAGTGTCAGTGTGTATATACTGTATTAACCCTCTCTCTCAGTGCAGTGTTAGTGTACTGTAGTGTCAGTGTGTATATACTGTATTAACTCAGTGCTCTCTCTGTAACCTCTCTCTCAGTGCAGTGTTAGTACTTAGTGTCTGGCTGGATTAACCCTCTCTCTGTCTCTCTCTCAGGGGAGTATTACTGGCTGGAGCCGGCTAACGCCTTTGAGAGTTTTCAGGAGTACGACGTGGGGCTGATCGCCCTGGCCTTCCTGCAGGGATCCTTCGCCTACGGCGGCTGGAACTTCCTCAATTACGTGACAGAGGAGCTGGTTGACCCCTACACGTAAGAATCTAAAACGAGCCAATCACACGCTCCACTGAGAGTCACACTATTTTGGCCGTAGCACTTAGTTTTAGTGTCTAACCTCCAGGTCATAAATTACTAAAGCCTAGCTTCATTTTCTCAACAGCCGGTGTGTAATAGGTTGCAATGATGTACTGTTACATGTAGCAAGCAATTGATAGAATGCTGTAATACACTATATGTTCAGTGTGTAGTCATTCTGCATGTAACAGGGCTTAATTTTCTGCAACCATAGGTCAGTATGTGATAGACTGCTGCAGTACATCACCAGGTTCAGTTTGTAACAGACTATGTTACTGTAAAGTAATGCTCCCCCCTCCCCCTTTCTCTCTCTCTCCCCATCAGGAATCTGCCCCGCGCCATTTTCATCTCCATCCCACTGGTGACTTTCGTCTACGTCTTCGCCAACATCGCCTACGTCACCGCCATGAGCCCCCAGGAGCTGCTGGCCTCCAACGCCGTTGCTGTGGTGAGCTCACACTGAGGACCACGCGGGTGTTTGGCGTTAGATTTTAACTTTAATTTTAATTTTAGAAAAACATTAATGCAGCACAGCCCATCAAATGCACATTCAGGGGCACGGAGAACATTTCCATGCTTCAGAATCACTTTAAATTTCATCAGTTTATTCACTTCCATTTAACTCAGTTCATGCTCAGTCCGGCGTCACTGGCAATGTGGAATTAACATCATGTTCACATGTTAATTCAGTGTTTTCAAAACAGTGACACAGCACACGCACAGAACTTTAACCAGCGTGGACATGTTAAAGTCCTTCTTCCTCACTTGTTTTGAGTATGCACCATGTCTGCTTGTCACATTGCATGCCTGTGTGTGGTTGCGTGTTCTGATGTTGTGTGTAAGAGAGGGAAAGAGTGTGTGTGTGTGTGTGTGTGTGTGTGTGTGTGTGTGTGTGTGCATGTCCGTGTGCTTGTGTGTTTGTGTTCATGCTTACCTGTCAGTAACCGCCCTCTCTCCCTCTCAGACGTTTGGGGAGAAGTTACTGGGGGTCATGGCATGGATCATGCCCATCTCTGTGGCCCTCTCTACCTTCGGAGGGGTCAACGGCTCCCTCTTTACCTCGTCCCGGTCAGTCTTCCCATCCCACCTCGCCTCCTTTTCCCCGAAACCCTCCACCTGGCCCCAACCCTCCCTCTCCTGTCTCCTCACCTCAGTCCTCCCTCCTGGTCATTTTCCGAGCCCATCTATGTTTCACCCTCATGTTCCTCTCTGAGTCATGTGATCATACAATCAGCTCCCCATAATTAAGTGTTACGCCATCGCTCATCTATATTTCATTGTGTCGTATTGTATAAATACGCAGCTGGTTCCACTTCAATCCCATTAACTAAACATGCTCTGCTCACGCACATACTCTGGTTAAATGTCACAGTCCCAAGCATTTATCACTTATCAGGAGCTGCCAGCGTGTGCCATGGTGTTCAGGCAATTCATACCTCCCAGCCTGTGTGATGTGCGCAGCTTTGTTTGCAGTTCCCTGTGTGTTGTTAATCCGCTCTCTTTGTGCCAGAGTGTACTGTTGAGATCGTTGTTTGACAGTGTGCATATACGGCGGTGTATTGATTTGTTTTTCCCTGTTTCTCTCTCCCTACCTCCCTCTCTCTCCCTCTCTCTCTCAGGCTGTTCTTCGCAGGGGCCAGAGAGGGTCACCTCCCCAGCCTGCTGGCCATGATCCACGTCAAGCGCTGCACCCCCATCCCAGCCCTCCTCTTCACTGTGAGTCTCGCCCCTCTCTCTTACCCTCTGTCTGTCCTCTCCCTCCCCTCTCTCTCTCTCTCTCTCTCCCTCCCTCTCTCCCTCTCTCTCTCCCTCTCTCTCTCCCTCCCTCTCTCTCCCTTCCTCTCTCTCTCTCTCTCCTCTCTCTCTCTCTCTCTCTCTCCCTCCCTCCCTCTCTCTCCTCTCCCTCTCTCCTCTCTCCTCCCTCTCTCTAAATTAAAAACAAACATGCTCTCTTGGTGTGGGAGGTCAGCCTGTGTTGCCACATTAGTTAAGGACACAGAGAGATACACACTGAGTAATATAACAGTGCAACAAAGAGCAAAACACTGACAAGTATCCACACTCCCCATACCAAGAGGCACTGGACTAATTAGCCAGCTTTTAACATGATCTTTATCGTCCTCATTCAGTCTAGGGCAGTAATAGGCAGACTGATGTCCACACTCACAGCATCTTACCTTCTTTCTCTTGCACACTAAATTACAGAGACTGAAGTACAGAATTAAATCAAAATTACTTCATGAAATTAAATACTTTGTCTCTGTTTTTCAGTCAAATGAGCTTTATCACTGACTTAATTTCAACTGAAAATAAGGACAGTGAGTGCCTCCCCTGTCTAACGCTGACCCCCTCTCTCCCACCCAGTGTCTCTCCACCCTGCTGATGCTCTGCACCAGTGACATGTACACACTCATCAACTACGTGGGCTTCATCAACTACCTCTTCTACGGAGTGACTGTCGCCGGGCAGATCGTGCTGCGCATCAAACAGCCCGACATGCACCGGCCAATCAAGGTGAGAGCCCGGGAAATTTCAGTCCTCTCATTGGACCCCACGCTGAATGAAGTCACGGGTCTGAGGTTGGGTATGAGAAGGGAGGTGGGTTGGATCTCTGCTTGTACTGTAGGCTGTTAGAGATTTGTAACTGTTCACCCAATCTGTGACATAAAGCCTATAGCCCATAGTGTACAATACAGTTGTGTGCTGGTGAGCAGTGGTGTTCAGGTATGCCATTATCCAGGTGTGTCGCTGTGTAAGTGCTGCTTGGTTGTGTGTGGAGTGGCACTCAGGTGTGGTGTCCTTTATGCTGTGTTGTCCAGGTGTCTCCAGGTGTGTATGTGTTTTCATGCTGTGTCTCTCTCCCCTCAGGTAAGCCTGGTGTGGCCGGTGATCTACCTGCTGTTCTGGGCATTCCTGCTCATCTTCTCCCTGTACTCGGAGCCCGTGGTGTGCGGCATCGGCCTGGCCATCATGCTCACCGGCGTCCCCGTCTACTTCCTGGGCGTGTACTGGGACAACAAGCCCCAGTGCTTCAACACCTTCGTCGGTACGGCAGCCGTCTCTCAGAGCTCCCATCAAGCATTGCGGCTTTGTTTGTGTGTTTGTGTGTGTGTGTGTGTGTGTGTGTGTGTGTGTGTGTGTGTGTGTGTGTGTGTGTGTGTGCGTGCGTTTGTGAGAGTGTGTGTATGTTTCTTGATGCCCTTTTGTAAAGCTGTGCATTAACTTTATTGCCTATAAAGTATAGAACTGTACTGAAGCTCTTTCTCCCCATCTCTCACACCTTTCCTTTCCTATATCACTTTCACTGTCACTCTCTTTATCTCTCCATTCCTCTCCCTTCCTTCTTTCCCCACCTCTCCCTCTGTCCCTCTCTTTCTCTCTCACAGATAAGATAACATACGTGGGCCAGAAGTTTTGTGTGGTGGTGTACCCGGTGGAGGAAGGGGGCGAAGATGCAGGAAGCGAGGTGGAGAGGGACGCAGGGAAGGAGGAGAGGTGTCCTCTCTCAGAGGAGGAGGGTGGGGCGGTGAAATCGGCAGAGTGCTGAAAACACGCACACACACACACACACACACGCGCGCACACACACACACACACACACACTCACCAGCATTATAACAACCACGAGCGCATTATCAAACTAAGATGAAGGAAAGAGGTGTGGAGAAAAGAACTAGTTTGTCATGTCTTACACTGCCACTCTGCTGATGTTTGAATGATAGAAACCCGAAACCTAACCCACATGCAATAAAGGCTGCCTACAGTCCCCTCATTCCTCACCATCAGGCTCCGCCCCCTCTCACCAGACTCATCATTAGACCCCACCCCCAGTACCTGGCTCCACCCTCTTCTCCCCTTTTGTTATGCCACACCCCTTTCTCATCTGGCTCCACCCCCCCATACAAGCACTCCCGCCCTCATGCTGCACTGTAAAGCACCAGTAAACCGATGTTTCTCTTTACATGGATTACATAACATATAGAATTTGCAGTTTTTTTCAGTCTCTGTTTTGTTTTAAATATATTTCATTTTAAGTTTTATTTTTGTCATTACAACAAAGCTAGTTTTCTGATTCTTCTGTGTTCAAACAGCAAATCTTGTTTTTTTTTTTTTTTTTAATTTAAAAATTCACCTAAAACATCTGGTTTTGTTTAAATGTTTAATTTTGATTCCAAAGTGGGTTTTATAATTGTAATAATTGTTTCTAGTTCTCATTTTTACTAGTATGTTCTGTTTTAGTTTTCGTTGAGCAACATGAAAACAATGGTCTACTTTGTATTCCTGGGATGATGGAGGCATACATTTTAGACTCAGGTGTGTGATTTGGTTCAGTGTCTGCCAGATTCTTGTCATGTTCAATAGTCGTCCCAGATTTTTATAAATGCCTTAATTATGATATAATCTGTATTTAGATACTGCTATTATAATTTTGTTATTCCTACTGGGTGATAATTCATTCTGATATTTTTAAAAAAACGGTTTTTCATCATGCTGAAACAAAACAAAGAAGCAATATTGTGATTAAATCTAAACTTGGTGGCTTTCTTTGACATAAGCAAACAGAGAAGGATGTCCTTAACGAGATGTACCGACACCAAGAACAGACAGACAGACAGACAGACTGACAGAAAATACTGACCCATGCTCTCTTAAGATTAGAGACAGGAGAACAGACATTTGGACAGATAGCAAGGCATGCAGGAGCTATATACCCATAGAAAGTTGTTTTAGTAAAACCTGAGCCAAAAGCTATCATAAACAAAACAATGACGTTTGGTCAACTGACAACTGAAATATTTCATTAACATAAAATTTCACACTGACACACTCAGACATACACACAAAGTGAGAGAAAAGACACATATAGATATGTATTTAATCATATTTGTAGTGTAGAGAATGAGTATTAGAGAGGCCTCAATGTCTTAAGGTGTTTTTGTATCTGTGCTGTACTGAAGTTGTGCTTTCATGGAAGACCTCCTCTTCTGCAGATTCACGGAGGCACTTTACTTTTGGGTGTACAAATACCATTCCTAGATCTATTCTTGTTAACTTACATGTAATATGATAGAGTAGCTGTGGCCCAGGGCCTGCTGTCTTCTTCTGATCACAGCTGCTGTTGATAGCGTGTGCACCCTCCTAAATAAACGGTATTTACAGGAGCTGACTGTGCTGTCAGGTGACTATGGGAGAGCTCTCTGTGTAGATTTAGATGATGTGGCACATTCCCCAAACCATCTCCACTCACAGACACACACATGCGCACACACACACACACACACACAGACACAAACACAAACACACTGCCAGTCTTGGACCTGATTGTTGGTTCGACATTCTGAAGGCATTCTTCTACACTGCCAGCGTTAAGTTACACTCTGATTCCACGGGCATTACACAGCATTACACAGCGGGGTGGCTGATGGTGACATGCTCACACACATAGGCTGCATCTCATGCTGTGTCACGTATTTCACCCACAGCTGTGTTCTCTGCAGGACACAGAATGCACACATACTGGTGAGACATGGCCAGTCTTTCCTGAAAGCTGTCAGTGGCACACCCAGACACCATCAGCTGTTGGAACACTTGTAGATGTATGTATATATGATAAGGAGATAGCTCCATGTTGGGATTATGGAGTGTGGTGAAGTAGTTACTAATGTCACTTATACCTATGATTTATTTGTGTAGACTCATAACATGAAAAGTGCCAATTGATGTATCCCTCTAAGACCTGTGATGTAGCACTTTCCAAATCCCCCATTTTATTGCATTTCAAACCACAAACATTTCAGTTCCATGACTCCGGTAATGAAGTGATACTGATAATACTCACATCCCATGTAAACATCTCACATCTACATGGCCATTTTGCAGACTCCATAACATAGTGCTGAAAACCTCTCAGATCAGGAACTCCCTCTTGAGAACCTAATCAAAACATCACGAATACTATGACTGCTGCACTGTAGCCACAAACCTGCCTGTTCCCTGTGCTTAGCCTACCACTTTAAACCACCGCCTGTTATAATGTTTAACACAATCCCAATTCTTTGCCTTCACACAAACATGATAATGCTGCTTGTGTGCGTCTGATGACTGGAGTTTAACAATCATGTCGCACACAAACACTCAGCTGAATCTCTCCACAAGTGTCTGCAATGTATCTGTCAGGTCTGAAAGGAAAATGCGGAGAGCCATGCAATATTAGGATGATATTAATAACTATCTATTTACACAATGTAATTGTGATCCAGAGAGGTTTTATATGAATCTTAATTGTTATGAATGTTTGTCTGCATAGTGAATGTTTTCCTTTTCTAAAAGTCTAGTTTGTATAAGAGGAGTGACTGGGAAACCAGTCGACCCCAAATTATTCACACAAACATACACAAAAATGCTTTACACAGAAGTGTGCTGTCTCTACTGGAGATCTGTTTCTTTTAGATTTTGTATGAGTTTCCACGTGAATGTATATAAAGAAAGAAATAAACTCTACATACTGAACTGAATCAGATGTTCTGTGTTTATTTGGAGGACAAACATTACTGTTCCAATTCATTGAGTATGCAAGTTTGTAGCATGCATTACATGTTTCCAAGAATACTACCGCACATCTACCACCAAGTATGTAGGTGTAAACTTCTCACAAAAAAAGGTTTAATTTGGAATCATCAACACTATGCTATAACCTTTAACATATGCATATTAAGTACACCTACCACCATCCATTACACTTCCATACTTGCGAACACTAGTAGTAAATGGCGCAGAATGTTCAATGTCTCAGACAACTCAGGTGTTAATACGTCAGGTTGGACTTTACACCAGGGGTAAGGCTGGCATCAGTGCTGATGGTGTAAGCCAGTGCAGAGGTGTACATGGTGTCTGCTTGGTGTACCCACCCCACCATCCACTTTGTTCAGCCTGCAGCTGAAAGTGGCCAAATTTTGATTTTTCCCTCAGAGGAAAAATCATCCCTCTGATGTTTTTGGAACAGTGTGTACAGCAAAAAACACATAACTGCAGTCTGAAAATAGCAACAGAAACCCTTGAAAGCAAGAAGTTATATGTATATATGAATGTATTTATCTTATTTTCCCTTGGCAGAATAAACCACTGACATGCACTAATTTCAGACTGACCTCATGCAACACGCATTCTGTACCACTGTATTACCTCTTACACCTCAAACCCCTACGTCCTTCAAGCTCCTTCCATGTGGAAACTGTCTGTAGTGTTGCAGCGCCCCCCACAGTTTTACAGGCACAATAGGGGAACTGCAGCTCACAGTGTAAAATAAATATAAATAAATGTTGAGCTGCAATATCAAAAGCTTCCATTTTCCACCAGAAAAGTCAGAAAAGTCAACAGTTGCATGACTGCAGATGGCAGAAGGGGATATGCCAGTGGTGCAAAGTTTGTAAAGTACACCTGCAGACCACGGTTTGCCACTATAAAAGCATACTCAGGAATCACTTTCAGTCTAGCCACACCAGACATGCTGGGGCTCTATATGGAGCAGAGACAGAGAGGGATATTTAGCTTTGTACTCTGGGACACACTGACAGCCTTGCTCAAGGCTACAACAGCTGATGGCACTCAGAGAAGCAGGAATACTAACTCCCCAAAGGATCAAGAAAATCCACACATTTCGCACTCTGATTGGTCAGATTTATTTCACAAAAAAAAAGCAGTGTCACCATCTCAGTCAGCACTCACCGAACTGCACCGTGATGCTTTCTCATCTTAATACACTGAACTCACAGGCAGGAGGGGGTGCTGACTACAACACATTCTACACAGGAACTCAAAGAGAGATGCGCCATCAGCAGCGTGAAATTAGCACAAACGATTTTCAGAACCTCAGAGGGGGCGGTGTGCCCGGTGCTGGGCATTTGGTGCTGCCGACAGAAACTCCAAGGTGGTCAAAGCAAGCTGGGCGATTACAAGGGGGACAGCTGAATGCTGGGATTGTGGAGGACCCCTCCTCTTAGTGCCAAAACCAGATGCAACACCGAGCCTCCCTGGATTTTGTAGTCTGCCGCTGTCTTCTCATCATTCCTGAAGAGGACAGGGTGATGACAGACAGAGGGGTGTTAACATAGCATACACACTGTGCAGCCAATGCTGCTACTCAAAGCTGTGTAATGACTGAACAGAGCATCTTTCAGGCAATGAGGGCAGAACCAGAGCTGTCTGTCTCTCCGACTCACATCTGTTTCCCGCTGTAGATGAGTCTCTGCTGCTGAGGGGGGATCCCCTCCTTCTCCTCCACCCTTTCTTTAATCCTCTCCACCTGAGAGAGAGAGAAACATACAGTATACACACACTTACTGACTAGACATCACAGAACACTCCATTGAGAAGGAAGGTTACCGAGCAGTATACACAACGACTGACTGGACACTGCAGTGCGTCAACACTGCACTGAGAGAGTTACATTATCGATTCACTACAACGAGGAGTGGCGTTAAATAACATGCAGTACACAGTGACCACTTCGACGCTACAGCACATTAACATGGCATTGACAGGGAACTTACCTTGTCTGTGGGCTCTATGTCTATCTCGATTTCTTTGCCCGTTAGAGTCTGTGAAAGAGGCAGGGGAAGTTACGGGGTGCAATGAAAGGGAGAAAACTTACGACCGGAGCGAAAGATAATGCACGCCAATACCATGGCGCGATGAAAGTCAGTTTATAATAATTTTCTTCATTGGATAAACAATTTGGTTGTACCATTAGCTAAGTACAAACGCTTCAACCGGCTGCTCAGAAAATGTGTTCGCGGTTTAGGTTATGCTCGACACTCCGTGCTCTCACGGCTAAGGTTAGAATACCTAAATAGTTTGCTAGTTAGCCTAGATACAGGTCTTGTCAAACCAGATACCTACCTAATCTTTAGTTATCTCGCTATGCACCATTTTTCTTTGAATTCCATAAAATCATTTTATGTTTACATCTCTTAGCTTAGCGTAGCCAACGTTTTCTTACCTTAACTTTAATCAACATTTTAAAATCTTGTGGTCTCTAAAACCGCAAAAGCGTTATTTTTGAAGAAGGAGGATTATTTGATAGAAACAAAAAATTAGTATGATATGACGAAGCTCTACACAACCCAACTCGAGATACTACTCCTCTTTCCCTCGGAAAATCTCTCCGTCGCTCAATTCTGTCGTATTTCCTGTGCGACCTCAAAATTACTCCGTCTCTCCGAAGTGAGATAAAGGGGTCCGGGTAATTACATTTCCGTAAAATGAGAGAGCATAGATATCGAGCAAACTTTTCTAAGGCATGTGAATATAAAATTTGTTACCATGTCATTGTTTAAGTGCTGTTATACTTAAGACACCAACTATGATGCCAGTAATGTCATAAGTCACCGCTCTTGTTGTAGTTATAGTTTCCTTTAGTGTGAAATACAGCCCCCAGAAAACACCGCGCTAAGCGGAAGTCTGGGCATCCTTATCGCGAGATTAACTCCGTTGTAGTCCTTTACTGTCGCTGCCCAATGAGAGTGAACTGAAATTACTGTAAGAGTGACACTACATTTCCTATGTGGCCACGAAGCGATTTTTACAGTTCAGAACAACGCGTACATTTGCAACCAGGAAGCGAGAGAGAGGGAGATTTATAAACGGCCCATTAGTGAGCAAGCGCTTGTGCTCATAGTTATTTCTAGCCTACTTATTTCGAAAGCTAATGCTTAATGTTAATACTGTCGATATAGCTTTATTATATTCATCGGTGATATGCTAACTAGCTAGCTCTCAAATATTTTTCCGGTATAAGATATTTATATATACAGAAGATATCTGCTAACCTTGAAAACTGACTTTTCTTGCTGGGTAACAAGCTAGCTACACTTCTGATTGCTAGATAGCAAAGCAAACTTTAAGCGAACCGCTGTGAATACCCGGTTCACCAACAATCACGAAATCCAAGACATATTTATTGACATTTATTTAAATAACGCTACCTCTGACACGTGCATTAAACCAAAGGAAGGCTAAAGGAAGAACAGGTGGGTGTAACTTCTGAATTAATCTGTTTTAGCTGGCAAGCTAATTGCTCGTGTTTATATGAATGCACTGATATGTAACTAACTAGCAGTTTTTTCTTGTTATTCTGAATGTAATGTGTCTAATTTAGACAAAAGACTCTCAAATTATACCATCACGTGTGTAAGTTATCCCGTGTACCTCCTACCATATTTTCATATTTCCGTTGGGGCGGATGCGTGCGAAAGAGAACCGACAGGGGTGCAGTAAACGAGTCCTCTCCCTCACAGACAGATCGGAGGAAACACACTCGCCCCACACACCGGAGACATGCCTCGCATCGAGAACGACATCAAGCTGGACTTCAAGGACGTGCTGCTGCGTCCCAAACGCAGCACGCTAAAGTCTCGCAGCGAGGTACAGCTTTATGCGACGCTTCCGGCTGCGTGCGACGTCACGCTCTGTTCTCTAGAAATCCAGATCCCGCATCTTCTTTTGACTACAGGACAAATCGCCAAGACTTTATGTGGCGTCTCTTCTGAAAACTACCTCATCGGCCACCGATCGCCATATATTTTCCCGTGACACATTGGTCCTTAGAATTGCCATATTTGCATTTTGATGTTAAAAACCCCCGTACTGGCAACCCTAGCAGCAGATTCTGCCAAAATAAAGAAAAGGCTGTGGGTAAGCCCATTGCTTGTGTTCCTACCTTCAGCCTTGCAGCTTCTAAACATGACTGCTTTGACATAACTCCACTTCCCTTAAACTGACTATGCTAACCGATATCAGTCTTTGTGGCAGCGCACCAATGTTTTGCCTGTATGTAAATACTGCTTTTAGCTCATAATATAACCCTTCATGCAGGACACAGAGCCACCATCCCCAGTTCACTGTTTTATTATTCTGAACTCTCTCTCTCTCCCTCTCGCTCTGTCTCAGGTGGATCTGATGCGCAGTTTCTCCTTCAGGAACTCTAAGGGCAGTTACAGGGGGATTCCCATCATCGCTGCTAACATGGACACCGTGGGGACCTTCGAGATGGCCGTGGCCCTGCACAAGGTTGTACAGACATCTCTGTCAGCTGACTGTCGGCTGTAACCGCAGGTCCCCCGGGGCCCACAGTCATCTGACCTCCCTGCTGTGCTGTATGTGGCACTGTGCCTCTCTTCTCATCCTTTCCCTCATCATGCTAGCTTGAATTGTTTCACAGATCTGTATGTTGTTTGCATGGCCTGATGGAGAAGAGTAGATGATTTGATGTACTTATCCATTTTAGATTAGGATTAGCAGATTTACTCTAAACTGATTTTCAGTGTCAACTCTGCACCCACACACACACACACACACACATACACACATACACACAGACTCACACACATGCACCTGAATACTAATCTGCCTTTAACATTCTGCCATACTCGCATTGGCTGCCACCCTCTCTAAATTATCAGTGATAATTTAGAATTTAATATTTTTAGTCAGCGATTAATGCCAGCAGCACTCCAGTGAAGGACAGGCTTTGAAACTCTGCCTCCCCCCCCCCCAGTTCAGCCTCTTCACGACTGTCCATAAGCACTACGCTGTGGAGGAGTGGAAGGAGTTTGCTGCCCAGCACCCCGAGTGCCTGGAGGTACGGTGTTCATAAACACTAACGCTGTCTTTCTCACTTTGTTTTTATAACCATGAAAATGACTATCATTTCTTTTTATATTTCTCTGTTTCATTTTATTAAAGGCAACCTTTATCAAGTGAGGGGTGCCATCGGGGTCGAGTGTATTGGTTACAGAAGGAACATGAGTTCTTACCAGATTTGAAATCCTCAATAATGTTATCATGAGTAGTTAATTTTCAGCTTTATCATTGGAAAGCTTTAGAAAAGTGAAGCATATAAATTGTGTAAAGTTTAAAGACCCTGGTGTTAGTTTTTGTATTATTCATTTGTGGCCTGGAACACGTGGGAGCGAGCTGTTAGTTTGTAATGAATCTTTTTGACCAGAACTTGGAGGGGGCGCTGTTTTTCACTAAATTATTCTCGTTCTACAGTCTCTGTAGAACTTCTGTCATTCTGGAAGTACCTATGCTGACATGGTCAGCAGCCAATGTACAACACACTCACGGTCTCTCTGTAAGGTTACAGCATTGTGCTAAGGGTACTTTATTCTTGTAACACTGTGAAAGACGTGGCTGGGTGTGTAACTCGTGCACCTGTATGCGGATCCTTGCTTGGTGGTGTGTGCACTGTGCTGTATGTCTCTGCAGAGTGTTGCCATCAGTACGGGCACCAGCGAGGGGGACTTTGAGAGGCTGAGCGCCGTGCTGTCCGCCGTGCCGCAGCTGCACTACATCTGTGTGGACGTGGCTAACGGCTACTCCGAGCACTTCGTCCACTTCGTCAAGGACGTGCGCCAGAAGTTCCCCTCCCACACCATCATGGTCAGTTGCTGGCAGCCATGCCCAGTGGAAGCACCAGCTGGTGCTGGAGAGAGCGGCGATGCTGGCAGTGGTTATTCTGTTACCTTTGAGATAGTGGTGATGGTGATGATGGTGACGATGTTGATGTTGATGATGATGATAATGATATTGATTTTTTTGTTAGTGACAATAATGATGATGAATTTTTTTGGTAGTGAGAATAATAATGATGATTTCAGAGGCAGCGATGAGGATTGCTTTGAGGATGATGATTGTCGTGTTTGTTGTGAGGATGATGATTGTCATGTTTGTTGTGAGGATGATAATGGTGGTGATGACTGATGTCTTTTTCACAGGCAGGGAATGTGGTCACTGGGGAGATGGTGGAGGAGCTGATTTTGGCTGGAGCTGACATCATCAAAGTAGGCATCGGACCAGGTGATGTCATAATCAGTTGACTTCAGTCTCTTCTGTGCCGTTTGCTCGTTGTCATTTTATTAACACATTCTTCAGTTTCCTCTGATTATGACACTTCCCCAGTTTATATAGGACCTCTTTCACCCTCAAAGGCCATTTGTAACTGGGCTTCATTCATTACATCAAAGTCTTAGCTATGATAAAGGATTTGTGTACACCTGCATTGCAGTGTCTTGTATGAAGATCCTTCCTTGACTCTTCTCACTGTTGTAGAGTGATACACTGACGTATGCGGTGCAGTAACCCCCAGTCTGTCTCTGCAGGATCTGTGTGTACCACTCGCAAGAAGACGGGTGTGGGGTACCCCCAGCTGAGTGCTGTGATCGAGTGTGCCGATGCCGCCCATGGCCTTGGGGGACACATCATCTCTGTGAGCAACTGTCACTGCAGAAACTACACATTTACATCATCTCTGTGAGCCATGGTCACTGCAGAAACTACACATTTACATCATCTCTCTGAGCCGCAATCACTGCAGAAACTACACGTTTACATCATCTCTGTGAGCTGCCGTCACACATTCCTTACAGTTACACTACATTCTTCATGTCTAATAATGTGATGGTGTCCCAGTATGTATTTTCTTTAAAGAATGTCTCTCCATACATATAAATGGATGTCTCTCTCTCTCTCTCTCTCTCTCTCTCTCTCTGTCTCTCTCTCTCTCAGGATGGGGGGTGCACCTGCCCGGGGGATGTCTCTAAGGCTTTTGGTGAGTTTTAGCGCAGCTGTTGAGCCCCAGCTGGTGGTCAGAGTGATTTACAGCTGTTTGACACAGACAGTGACAGTGTCTTGGGGCTGGCTGCAGTGGTTGGCTCTGCTGCCGGTCTGCGTGTTTTGTGGTGAGATGCCATTGGTTGCACTGTGTGACTGACAGGTGCGGGAGCGGATTTCGTGATGCTGGGCGGGATGCTGGCGGGTCACACGGAGAGCGGGGGCGAGGTCATCGAGAAAAACGGGAAGAAGTACAAGCTGTTCTACGGCATGAGCTCCGACACCGCCATGAAGAAGCACGCCGGTGGAGTGGCGGAGTACAGGTGAGAGTCAGAGCGCAGGTGAGAGTCAGAGCGCAGGTGAGAGCGATATTACAGATGAGAGTCAGCGCAGGTGTGAGTTAGAGTATAGGGAAAACAATGGAGATGCTGTATTACGGCTGTATTAACCCTTTGTGCGTGTTTGCTGTGTGTGTGTGGTGGGTGAGTGTGTCTGTGTGTGCGTGTGGTGGGTGTGTGTGTGTGTGTGTGTGTGTGAGAGGGTGTCGGAGGGGAAGATGGTGGAGGTGCTGTGTTAGGGCTGTATTAACCCTTTGTGTGTGTGTGTGTGCGTGTGACAGGGCGTCAGAGGGGAAGACAGTGGAGGTGCTGTATAAGGGCCCTGTGGAGGACACGGTGCGGGACGTCCTGGGAGGGGTGCGCTCCACCTGCACCTACGTGGGCGCGGCCAAACTGAAGGAGCTCAGCCGCAGGACTACCTTCATCCGGGTCACGCAGCAGCTCAACACCGTGTTCGGCAATGACAGCTAGGCCAAACGAGGACCCACGGCACGGGCCAGGGAGGCCCAGCGAGAACCCGAACGACCCGCATCTCTCCTCTCTCTCTCACTCTGTCTCTATCTCTCTCTCCTGCTCTCACCCTCACTCTATCTCTGTCTCATTCTTTCTTTTTCTCTCCCTCCCTCTCCATCTCTCCCTCTCATTCTCACTGTCAGCTCACACACACACACACACACACACACACACACACAGTCTCTGTCTTACACAGGTTTACACCTTCTCCTAATTCAGCCTTGGATTTTCCCGATTCAGCCTTGGAAGTCTTGCATTCCTGGCCTTTCTCAGGCTCCTGTCTGTGTCTCCCCGTCTCTCTCTCTCCTCAGGCTCCTGTGCTGCACTGTGCCGGTGTCTCACGCATATCACCTCCAAGCTGCTCCAAGCTCTTCTCCCGATCACCGTTTTCATTTCAGAATGGTTCCTGCATGCGGTACACACTCCATTAGGTCATCAGAGACAGCATTGCACACTGTCAAACCAAATAATCATTTTAAAGTTTAGATTTTAATAACCTCTTCAATTTGGATAAAACAATCATATATTTTTATGTAAATGGATTCTGAAAATGGATCATTTTTATGCTGTTGTCCTGTTATCCCCATGAGTTCTGGTGGATGCACTGACATGCGGGTTCTTGTTGGTATTCGTAGTGTTATCCAACCGTTGGAAACACCATTAGCATGAGATTGCTTGCATTGATGACTTTGCACATGTGAGGTTTGTTCTCTTAAATCAAGATGGTTACTGACATCCTGCTAAAAGCGGTGGATGCTATTTGCATTATGATGTATAAATGTCAGTTATGATGCTAGATATGCACTGTACAGAGCAAGAATCAGATAATGATTAGCCTGTGATTTATGTGGGCCTGCAAACACGCACAGACACTCAGACACACATACATACATACACACACACACACGCAAGCGCATAGGGAGGGTAAAAGGTATGGGGGAAAGTGAACTTGTCTTAAGTCTGAAAAGGAAGAATTCCCTCTTGTGTCTTACTTCGCTCCTAGGAGTGACAGACAGCCCCTCACTGAGCTGGGGAGACTGGACCAACTTCAGACTTAAAGTCTCCTCTGCCAGCATGGCTCCCTTCAAACCTGGACCTGTCAGAACAATGAGTGCAGGACCTGACTGAAATGTTGTTGCTAGTTCAGTGTTGGTGGAAAGAAAAAAATATCTGCTGTCATATATTTGGATGCAATGAATCAGTGTTATAAATATTTTTAGTGTAAGTAATGCGATTGTTCACAGATGTGTGTAAGACTTGTAAGGGTGTTAGCAAGTGACTTTTGTGTTGTCCGTTTTTTTTCTTTTTTAAACTTCCATCTTCTGGTTGTATCACCTGCTTTTATTCAAATGTGTTTTACTTTTTCAAAGCCAAAATTCACTGTCATTCGCCTTGAAATCTCTGACCAATAAATGCATCCATGGACTCGGTGCTTCTTTGTGTTCTGTGGTTTCCCGAGAGCCGTGGAAGGATAGATGTGTTTAAAAAGTCGTGTGATTAAATACACTGAGCAATCTGGACATGCATTAGATTTGTTAGACATCACATTCTCCTTCTCCCTCTCCCTCTCTCATTCTCACTCTAGCTCTATCTCTCTATCTCTTTTTCTCTCTGTCCCTCTCCCTCTCTCTCTCATTCTCACTCTCTCTCTTTTTCCAGAAACCCTTTTTTTCCTACTGTGACCAAACAGCCCCACCCATCTTGTGGCATACTCTGGGTTCAGAATTTGAATTGTGTGTGTGTGAGTGTGCATGTGTTTGGGGGTGGGGGGGCATGAGCAGAGATGGCAAACGGTATTTTTGGCAGGGGCTCTTGAGGACATGTGAGGGATGATGCATAAACCTTGTGGATACCTCACCTTAATGGGTCTTGGGCATATGGGGTACACCTGAAAGAAAAGCACAGCCGGACACAACAAATTTACGGCAGTAACAACACTATAGTCTGTCCCTCCATCTAGTGCAACACACTGCTTCTACTGCAGTAAGAACCCAATAGTCTCGAGGACAGTGTGGGAAACGAGGGAAGAGATTTCACTCATTAATACGTTCACAGTCTCACAACTGCAGCAGGAAGTTATCTTTATTATTTGTTATCTGTTGCTTATTGCTGGCATATTTGACTGATTAGAATGTGGTATAACAGGTCTGCTTTTCACTGAAAAACCGAAAGTAGAAACCGTACCTGTTCCAGCATTCCACCTTCATCTCCCATAGCAGAGAGCAGACAGTCAGATGGAAGCTCTGTGTGTGTGTTCTCTCCCTCAGTATTGAAGAGGATCCATTCTGTGTCAGGAGTCTCCACTGGACTCTGACAGACACCCAGCTGTGCAGAGTCCAGCGTGAGAGAGAACATCTGGAGCTCCCCAGCATAGCTGCTGAGTGACAGACTGAGATCAGGTAAGAACACCTGGCACCTGATCAGAACAGCAGGCAGGTAGAACACTCTGTGGGCTTCAGTGTTTTAGCCACTGTACATACAACAGCAGAGCAGCTGAATCTCATGCAGAGTCACCTGTTTACTCATTTATCACAGACAGTTATTTCTCTTTTTTTTGGACTCTTGAGGACAACAAAGCAAATCATCTTCAATCACAGTCGTTTTAATTTTCTTCTGAGTTTTTTTTTTTCTGTCCCCAAAAAATAAGTATTCATAGTACCTTGAAAATCACATGAATAATAAGAATACTGCAATAACAGTGATGAAATGAAAAGTCCATTGCTTTAACAAGATATATTAACTTATTTAATGTATTGGAGCTTTCCTCTTGTGTTGCTACAAGGTCCTCTTCACTCACAAATAAAGTGCTAATCACAGAAGGAATGTGCAAAATGTGAAAAACCTATATTTGTTTTGTAAATATGAGTATATGTACATAATTTACACATTTATGAGTAACTTTCTCTTCCAGAGATGAATGGCAATGGGTCAGAGTATTTGTGTTTAATTCTCCTGCTCCTCCACCAGACCTCTGTCTCCAGACCAGGTACAGCACATCTTCACCTGCACTCTCACTGACTGCAGCACTGACATCTAAAGTGTGTGTCTCACACAGCTGATACTGTGTCACACACTGTGTGTCTCCAGGAGAATCACAAGTCTCAGTCTGTTTTGTTGGGTCAGCTGCAGTCTCAGTCTGTGCTGTTGGTCCAGCTGCAGTCTCAGTCTGTGCTGTTGTTCTCTCCAGAGAGGTTCCAGGTTCTTGGGCCAGCTGATCCTGTTGTTGCTGTAGCTGGTGAAGATGTTGTTCTGCCCTGTTACCTCAAACCCAACATCAGTGCTGAGGACTTGGAGGTCAGATGGTTCAGGGAGGACTTCTTGGTTCCTGTTCATCTCTACGTTGACAGGAAGAACAACTTTGAGAAACAGAGTAAACCTTACACTGGCAGGACAGCACTGTTCAAAGAGGAGCTGAAGACAGGCAACGTCTCACTGAAACTGTTAAAGGTTCGAGGCTCAGATGATGGACACTACAAATGCTATGTTCAAATGAAGGATCCCCAGTATGACGATGACCATTCCATTCAGCTCTCTGTAGAAGGTGAGTATTCATTTCTAATTGCTACCTGTATGCATATTCACTGGTCTACTGCACTTTCCCACAGTGACTGGTGTCTCTAGTAAAAACATTCAGTGAAGTTCAGATTGCATATAGAGTATGTAATTGAGAGTAAGACAGCATTTGTGTTGTGTCTGGTTTTACCGTTATTATCAATAGTGAGAATTTGGTACATGGAATTTGCATCTGCAACATGGCCACTGTTTGGAGTTAAGTCAGTCCCAAAACTTTTAATTATGGAAAATGATCATTCTTGCTTGCAGCAATGCTATTTGTAAATCATGATATGGTCATGTGACCACAGTCTATTCATACAGAAATCTCAATCAGTGCAACTTTAACAGCTGACACTAACAGCTGCTGAGACTGTCATCACACATGGAATCTGAGATGCCTGCCAATCTCATGCATGCTGTAAACATGGAACCATGCTTTTATAAAACACAGACACAATATTTGACAGCTTTGATATCCTACAAGCAAGGCTAATTCTTCTTGAAGACACTTCATTTATGATTCTTTGTTTTGTACACAATACCCTGATAACACTTTGTGATATAGGTCCATATTTAGGTTAAATACCTTCTGTTGTATCTGTAGTTGCTGGAAAGCAGCTAATACTCAGCAATGTGCTTGGAAACATTAATGAAGTGATGATTACAACAACAGATTGGTATCTAACACCAGTATTTACAACATTTCACTAACTATGTACTTAACAAATGCAGTCATCAGTCCTGTTGATCTAAATTGTCTGAATATTTTAAAAAGATGCGCTAAGGTGGGTAAATTATAGAAATGTGTATCAGTAGAGTCCATAAAATGTATATAGTTATTTTCTTTTAGTCAGTGTGTACCATGATGTATAAAATAAATAGGGGCTTCAGGATTAGGTATATGTTAGTTTCACTCAGTAGGTAGGGGGTGTTGAAATTGTTCTCTGACAGGTTACACTATCTGGATAGTACAAAAAGCTTTAAAACAAAGATCATTAAGTGGTAATGGATGATAAAATTGGGTGTTTTAATTTGTAAACCTCTAACCTCAGTAATCTGTGCAGCTGTAGGGACTGAGCCAGTGATCTCCATGGAGGGATACAGAGAAGGGGGGATCGGCCTGCTGTGTGAATCTAAAGGCTGGCATCCTGAGCCTGTGACAGGAAGTGTCATCGTACAGGAGGGAGACACTAACAGGTTCACCTGTCGAGTTCAACAGCAGCAGCTCAATCAGGAGAAGGAGACCGAGTTTCACATCCCTGGTGAGTAGTACATCATATCCTCAACCATAATTAATTAGACTCTAACAACATTGATCTACACCAGCGTTTCCCAAACCTCTCCTGGAGGACCCCTTGTCCTGCGTGTTTTAGATCTCTCCCTGCTCCAACACAGCTGATTTAAATGATCAGTTTGTTATTAAGCAGCTTCAGGAGTTCATAACAAGTTGATCTTTTGAATCAGCTGTGTTGGAGCAGGGAGAGATCTAAAACACGCAGGACAAGGGGTCCTCCAGGAGAGGTTTGGGAAATACTGATCTACACAGTGCACATATCACAAACATGCTACTTGAAGCCCACTGGAAAGACATGTAGAGCTCCTAATGCAAATGACTTCTGATGCAGAACTGAGGTCTTGCAGCATCCACATTAATGCACCTTTATACTGTAGAATTTGTTTGCAAGGTGAATGATTCTCTCTTGTGTCAGTGTTCATTCATGAATTGCCTCTTTACACTTTGTGCAGCTTTTGTTTACTTTCTGCCCTGCCCCCCTGGGTGGCTGTAACACGCTGGACCTCCACAGTAATAAATGAGTAGAAAATATGACTCAGTCTTATGATTGACTCTGTTTCAGCGGAAATGTTCCACCGCGCTCACGCCTGGAGAGTGGCCTTCTCTGTGCTCCTCCCCCTTACTGCTCTTACTCTCATTGGATTGGCTGTTTTAATCCACCGCCAAGTGAAACTGCTCAGAAAGAGAGGTATTTCACAGATAGTTTCCTCAGTACATGTCTTGTGTGGTTTTGGTACACTGGGGACCCATATTATATATGCTCTGTTGTCAGTTTCAGAAGAGAGGAAGTGGATTCGGTAGGCATGATGGGGAATGATAAAGCACATTATAAAGTTTGCATATCATTATCTCCTTAATGATTTAAACATGCTGTCTTTCCTCTGCAGGTCTGCTTTCTCAACAGCTGAGTAAGTGTGTGTGTGTGTGTGTGTGTGTGTGTGTGTGCGTGTGCGTCTGCGCGTGCGCGTGCACGCGCGCGCGTGTGTGTGTGTGTGTGTGTGTGTGTGTGTGTGTGTGTGAGTGGTCAGGACGCTCTGATGGTCCCAGTGAGGATGCTGTGTCAGGAGGAGGCAGTGCGATGTTCCACATGCTGAAGGAGTGGTTTCAGCTGGAAGCAACCGTAATCCAAAAAAAATAAAGATTTTGAGCAGGAGTAGGAGACTGCTTGCAGTGTTGGAACTGAGTGAAATATCCAGCTAATGAGTGTGCGTGAATGGCAGGATCAGAGCAGCAATGGAGGATGGGTTCTGAATGAGTCAGTCACAAAGAATGTATTATATCATTCTATTTTTTCCAATCAGTGTCAGCTCTGTGAGTTAAATTTGCTTTGTTTCATCTGCAGGTGATGTTTCCCAACAGCTGGGTAAGTAGTGCATGTGTGTGTGTGAGTGTGACTGTGAGTATGTGTGTGTGTATGTGTGTGGCACTGTGTGATGTTAATTACATTACCCTGCCACTACATTGGACTTGATCTTCAAAGGTCTTCAACAAGACCTTTTTATTTTACTTTTTACAATATTTCTCTTTTCTAAATCAACAGATGATGTTTCTGCACAGAAAGGTAAGCATGAGTTCTTTTAAATGACAGTAAAGGTTTTTTTCTTCTACAGATATATAAATAAACTAAATCACAAAACTTTGGTTCAAGCATGAAACAATTCATTCAGATTTATTAGGTAGTGAATCTCCCTGCATTAACGCAATGAACAAACAAATCAACATTATCGCGTAATAAAGAATGGAATGAGTGTTAAAGCAGAAACGCTTACATGACTCTGAGCATGAAGTCCACTCCAGTAATGATTTTTCCTTAAGTGCTGTCCTTGCCTAGCATGGAGATTCCAATAAGCAACACTAAAGTTTGACTGAGTTTTTTTTTTTTTTAAACTTGGCAGATCTTCTTTCTCAAGAAATACGTAAGTAATATGTGAATATGTGTGTGTATGTGTTTTATTAATGTTTGTATTTATGACTGAGCATAGATATTTTATGGTGATTTTCATAGATAATTTAAGAGTGATTTTAAAATTTTAACATATTATTTATTGTTGTTTTTATAACACTTTCATTTTTATGTTTTTTAAACAGATAGAGCATCTGAGGAAAGGGGTAAGCATGAGTTTGAGATAAGGTGATGGGTGTAAGGAGTTGCTAGGTGAAACCTAAAGAGTATATTCAGCTACAAAATAATAAAAAAGTAAACTTTTGGCATAATCTGTGTTACATTTCAAGGGAAAATGTGTCCTTTTCTCAGTGTCCACAGTTTATGAGAAAAATTTGGAGTTTGAGAATGGAACAGAATTAGCTGTAATAATTTTCATACACCAGAAACTTTATTTTCCACCATCTCAAAATTCTTCAGATCAGCAGTAGACATGGACATTTCATATAATTTTTTCAAATAATAATTGAAAGGTGACTTTTTGGCTGTTTAAGTAATTTTTAATATAATATCAATCACAATAACACATTCATGTTGTTTGACAGAGGAGACTTCTGCAGAGATGGGTAAGTTTGAGCTGTTTGTATAGTGGGCCCATTTTTGAAAAGTGGAAAAAAATGCTATCTGACATCAACTGCTGGAGTTCAAGGCAGGCTTGTAAGGAAATACCCTCCCCTAACTGCTTATATCTATGGAAAAGGCAGTCAGTATAAACCCAGGAAGATGTAAGTAATGTTGTCTTCTGCCTAGAAAGACAGCCACACTGTTGTGTAATGAAGGACAGTGCTGCAGCTTTGGCTGTTCGTTTCCCAGGAGGAAAGTCATGCTAACATGACTGTATGCAGCCAAGCGGCTATATTTCACTCAGAACGTCTACTAAGCTAAACTTATGCAATAGAATGCTTTAGAGGACTGTGTCCAGTTATACCATTGGTGGGACATGAATGCTCTCAAAAAGGTGTAGAGAAGGGCAACAAGACTGGTGCCAGATATCAGACTAATTGATAATGTTTATTAAGATTATTAAATTAAGATTAAGACTCTTCATTGCTTCAAAATAAGTGAAAAAGGGAGCTTGGGGAATTTAACAGAAGTTTTTTGAAAAGCGATTCATAAAGGTGACTATTAAAGCTATTTCAAGCTGAGCTTTGTTGGCAGAACAAGAAGGAATAGATGTAAATCAATTAAAAGGTAGATTTTTCTCTGATTTGCTGAAGCATTTTTTCACTCAGAGTTATAATTGCATGGGGGAACCTACCAGTATTCATAGTGGAAGGTGAGACCCTGAGAGTTTACCAGACCAGGCTTGACACAGTGTTACTAGACCAGAGAAAAAATGATCATCTTAGCTGAACTGAATTGCCTCTTCTTGTCATGAAACAACTTTGATTGTTCCTTTGTCTTTTAAATCCACATTGACATGCTTGTAGGTTGGCTTTCACAACGTCTGGGTGAGTACCCTTTACCCCACTCCTCAATGAATGATGTCATACCAGGAAGTCCATTTTTTACTGAAATAATTTGTAAAACATGTCAATGAAACATCAGTAATTCTAAATGCATGAGCTGATGTCTGTAAAATGAGTGACATGAACATGGAATACAGTATTTCTGAAACATGCTGTGTGTGTTTCATCCTCAGAGATTGAGAACATGTGCAGGAGTGAAGGTAAGTAGAGAGTGATCAGAACTCATTATACACACACACTCACACTCACACACACACTCACACTCACACTCACACTCACACTCACACACACTCATTCTGCAGATGGGTTGTAATATTGTCATGCCACCTAGCAGCAGATGGACAAACACGCAAGATTATTTTTTCACAGGAAAAAAAGTATTTTATATTAAACCTGAATACAGTGTTTTGCAGAAACAAGTGGTGCTTTCAATACATACATGAAATA
>CM032891.1:30561641-30595991 GCA_019176425.1 Megalops atlanticus
TTTTGAATTGTCCCTGTCCTGACTTCTCTGAAGATGACATTTGCTTATCCCAGTGGCCTTCTATGGTCTAACTGCAGTGTAAAAGTCTAGTGTAAAAACTGGTGTAGAAGGTGCTCACCAACCAGCAGCATTATCCCATTGTTTGTAATAAATGTTTTGTTATATATATTTTTATATTTTAATATTTTTGACATATAAAATAAAGAGTCTGAAATTGAATTGGTGTTGATTTGTTATTTCTTTGATTTTGGTGTCTGCTATACTGGGGCAAAGCTCCTTTGCTCCAGAATGAACAGAGGGGTGGTGCAGTCAATTTCCTCCCTTCAGTGGAGCTACAGTCGTAATACCGTTTCGCTAGTAAAGATAAAAAGTTGGGGCTGCTAGGTAGGCTAGTGGTTAAAAACTCAAGAAGGTAAGTGGTTAATGCATTTCATATATGAAATTATTAAGTACTATTATTGTTCTTTTATCCTTTTCCACAGACAACTGTAGCACGGGCACATAGGTAACATAATTCAGATGTGTTTTAATTTTTACAATGTACCTGGCTTTAGTATATGCTGGTGTCAGAAGAGTCATTAAGAGATTTAAAAGAGATTTAATTAAATACCCTCATGCTTTAAGAGTAAACAAGTGGTGAAATGGTTTTATTACAACATGGAACTTTGTATCTCGATGTTCCGCACCACAAAGACCACAATGCACTGCAGCTGTACCGTCCTTCACAGAACAGGCGAAAGAGGAGAGACTTTTCGTATTGTTTCATTCTGCCTGTCATACAAGTGCACCTCAGAGCAGCGGGAACCAGGCTGCAGGTTTGAGAGGATGGATCCCATACCAATTTACTCAAACATCTCTGACTCTTCAGAGAGCACAAGCAAAGCAGCAGATCACAGCCAACAGGGTAAGAGCAGAACCTGGGGGCTTAGGAAAGGGTGGTTGATTTGCCTTTTTAATGCTTTTAAAATCTTATAACATAGTACTACAGCATAGTGGAAGTGGAAGTGACAGTGAATGCTGTTTGCAGAGACCCCTCATTTGTAAGTCTCAGCATATATTATAACAGTTAGCACAGACTGTAACCATTACCATAGATTTGTAACTGTTAGCATACATTATAACCATTACTACAGATTTGTAACTCTTTGCACAGATTGTAACTGTTAGCATAGTTTGTAACATTTAGTGTAGATTTGTAACTCCCTGCAGAGATTGTAACTGCTTGTATAGATTGTAACTATTGGCATAGATTGTAACGGTTGGAATAGATTGTAACTGTTGGTATAAATTGTAACTGTTGGAATAGATTGTAACTGGTGGAGCAGATTGGTAACTTCTGTACATTCCTGTTCATAGAGCTGTCTTTGTTGTGTGGGGTTTATTTTATGCAAATGATGCACCAAACCAGTGCTCCTAAGTCCATTTTCCTCAGTGCACTGTCTCTGGGCCCACAACCTTCTACTGCGGCAGTTCTCATGAGTTTATATATATTATTGTATTATACATATACAGACTGAAACCTCTGGGTTGTTGGGAGAAGCAGGTTTAACCACAGATTTTCTGCCAGCTCTGACACTTTCTCTTCCTAATTGTGCGCAGGCAAAAGCAGAAGTCCCTCTGATGCTGGCATTAACTCAGTTTTAATTTTCCTTGATGCTTGTATGTAGAGGCTGAAAATCTTTATGAATGCCTGGAGCTGAAACCAGCCACAGTTCAAACTGCCAAGCGTGGAGTTTCCCCTGAGACACGATCAGCAGGTAGAGTATAGTCTGAGGTCATGTGACTGCTCTTCACAGTTAATATCTTAAAACAAATAGGATCAAATAGGAAAGGCAAATCCCAGCTCCATTCAGAACTACAGAGATGTGTCCTCTTTCCTGCATCAGTGGGTCAGAGCTATGCTGGAAGAGACTCTCTGTACAAGAGGACGTCGCTGCTGTTCATCTCTCTGTGGATCATCACTCTGATCTCTCTCATCACTGCACTAGTCCTCTCCCGTAAGTGTTACTGAGGAGTTTACTATCAGAACAGAACCACAGTGGACTGGGCCTCCACTGTAAATGTTAACGAGGAGTTCACAATCAGACCAGAACCACACTGAATTGGACCTCATTAAGAGAGAAAACATTTCATCTGTTTATTCTCTTATATCTCAGACAAACAGAGTTCAGTTCTACTGACTGATCTGAAGGACCAAGAGAGGAACTTCAATACCAGCTTCAGTGGTGAGTTTAGAGTGTGAGTATCAAAGACGTATTCAGCAATAATGAGTAATTTCTTATTGCTGACTGCATGCACATCTGTTTCACCAAACTGTGCAGCTTCAACACTGCCACCCTGAGGTGAATTGCTGCACTACACTGCCACTGTGTGTGATATACTTTAACCACTGCACCACACTGCCACCCTGTGGCTCATCGTAACCACTGCACCACACTGCCACCCTGTGGTGCTGTTCATGTCAAAACCACTTCCTTCACTTAAAATGACTGTTTCTCTGTTTGCCCCAGCGCTGCAACAACAATTGGAGGAGAAGGAGGAGGAGCTCTCCTTACTGCAGAAACAGAAGGAGGAGAAGGATGAGGAGTTTACACGACTGCAGGCCACATACAGCAGTGAGATTTGCTTCTCCAGTTACACCAATAAGACAGGTATGTACCCACATAGATGGATATGTGTATAAATGGTCATATTTGTGGTTGTTTCATAATCAATTTTACTTTTTAGCCTGTAAAAATTGTACAGAAAATGTCTGTCAGTAGCCTCATGCGAATCATCTTAGCACATCTGAGAGGATTATAGAGCCAAAATGTTTCCTTTCAGAGTCAGTTTGATTTTTTTTTTTTTTTTTTTTTCCAGTCAAAGATGTTTTTTCAGAATGGACACGTAAGTTTAATCTTTTTACAACCTTTTTTATCAGGAACCATTTCCTTGAGTTTTTGTTTAATATAATGAATCAGCCAGAAGGTTTCATTCTATGTGATACTGTATTTGAAAGTGTATTTCAATTGGCACTTTGATTGTATATGATCATGTACAGGTAGCAGTGAGCTTGGGGGTTGTGCTCTAGTCCTGGTTCTGAATTCTGCTGTTGATCACAAAGTGCTTACTGTGAGGCACATTAGCACTGGCTGCTGTCAGACTCACATTACAGCTGTGTCTAAACTAGGGATCATTGCCTGAGAAATTCCCTGTTTCCATGCAACTCAATATCAGTCAAGTCTCAATGACAAAGTTAAAGAGCTGAAAAGAACTATGGAAACCTGATTCAACTTGACATTCAGCTTGCTTTCTAAGATTTTTACATTTTTAAACTTTGCAAGTTAATGATAGTTATTGAATTAGTTATGTATTAACACAGTAGAAGGTGTTGATTGTTCCAAAAATGCATGAAAACACATTTGATGTGATAACCTCTTGCAGTTGTCAGGGAGTATCAATTGCATGATAATTTATTAATGAGAACAACCCCCCCCCAATGCTACATTTGGGAAACCACAGACAATGTACATTTCATTGGTTAAAAAGGGTTTGGACAAGAAATGTCCAAACTTTGGTCCAAAGCATGCTCAACAGATGGATAGAAACAGGGCAGGTGAAGCTACATTCTAATGAATAAAATGTAGATTGATCAAAGTATCTGTTCCTCTGCAGGAAAGAAAGGAGTTGTCTTTAAGCCAGGTAAAACAACAACTGTTCATGTTACTTTGTCTTAATATGTGCTTAATTTAAGTTCCTGTGATACAATTGAATCCCCTTTTCAATCATTATTTCAAACCAATGAAAAAGCAAGTTATTCAATAATGATGAATCATAAGTAACGGATAAAACAACAGATATGCAATTAACATTCAGCACATCCAACACAGCCTTTGTACACATATATAAATCATCCATCATTACAGTAATGTTGATTCTGTCCTCTTTCAGTGTGGGAGTGGATTCATGAAGCAGCAGGTAGGATTGTGCTCCTCTGTGAGTGTGGGACTCAGTCATACCCTTTAAGCCCCACTGTCTGAGGAGCTGGGTCACATCTGTGAGGGAGTTATTGAATGACACTGCACTGAAATTCGGTCTGTGAAGGAGTTTCTGAGTGAAGCTATACTGATATCAGATCAGTCATAATGATTTCTTGGGTTACTAATTTGTGGCATATTTGTGGTTTGGTATGCTTTAATAACTGTTCATTAATATGCCGCTTTAACGTATTTTTTTTGAAGATGTGGCTGAAAGATTCCAACCTTTTGCCATTCTGTAACTGATGAAGGCAAATGCAAAAACATGAATCCTTTAGCCTTAACATTTAAATTATTTTAGCCTAAAAACTGAGAGGATCCTTTAGAATGTGAAAAAGAAAATGCCAAAAGAAAATGCTTGATAATATCCAGCTTAAGTTGGGTATTAACAGTGATAAATGGTATCACTGATGGTTCAGTTCCAGAACTCTGTCTTTGTTTTTACATCATGAATATTATTGTACTAGCTGCAGTAATACAGGAGTGTTTGGATTTTGGAATTGTAAAATACATTAAATGTATTATTATTATTATTATTATTATTATTATGATTATTATTATTATAACACATGATAGACATACAGCACTTCCAGGATACTGAATAAAACAAGTAATAAGACCTGAAAAAACTTCATAGACTTACAACCTTGTCTTGAAACAGACATCATACTGTTAGTTAAAAATCTAGATTTATTTAAATTAGGAGCAGGTAGACTTCACGTCCAGTGCATACTTCAGTTGCACACAAGTAGTGGAGCCATCACACATCAGCCTCAATCTTTAAAGCATACTTGTCCTTCATTGTTCATTTTCTTATACAGAAAAGGTCAAGTAAAGGTTGAAGTGCTTATCAGATATCAAAACCCATAAAGACATTTTTTATCATGCAAACTAATAGGGAGACATAGCATTTTGATATTAAAATATAAAGCATTTAAATATAAATAGTTTTGTTTTGTTTAATTTAAATGAATTAAATCATAAATGAAATACACAAACTACACACCGCACAAAAATACAGTGTACAGCTTTTCTAAGTTCTTAATTTATGTGCAGTAATGGAAAAAGGTTCAGAAAGCCAATTTCCCAAAGATCACTTTATAAACTATAAAACATAACAAGAACAATAGGGAGTTTATTCATCCAAATCTACAGAGAAATAGTTAATTGAGCACAAAATAGATGTTCTCAGCTGAACATCTCGATCACCAGTCCTCAATGCAGTCGAACAGTCATGGCTCAACCCCCAAATAATTAAAAAAACATCAAGAAAAGTTTGATTCCTCCATTTTCTGTATTTCTGGTCGCTAGTTTAAAACTATATGCTGTGTCTATGACTGATACAATACTCTAAATACAAGGAAAAATGACTATAGTGAAGTACATTATTACAATATACCATATTTATAAAAAGCGTTTTTACTATTACAGTATCACAGTGTCTGTGTTTGGACACCTCCCAAATGCATGCAATAAATCTTCATTTTTGTTATAATTTCGTCAATCAAAATGTTCTTGTGTTTCCCCGTGGTGACACTTCACCTTTCAGCATTTCCCACACCCCAGAGCTAATGGTGTATCCCATTTTGCAGGATAGATAGCTATTCCTTTTACAGTCATTTTCATCTTTTTTTTGAGTCAGGGAAGCTAGTCATAACAGTATCAAAATGTGAACCTCTTCATATGTGTTATATATAAACTATTCTGAATACTTTTAATACTGTCTCAAACATTCAGGTTTTACAACATGGCACTGAAGAGCAGTTCAGCATTATGCCATGCTAGGTGTAGGTGTGCAAATGATTTCTTTTCAACAGAAAATGTAATAAATGTATTCAGTTCAACTATTCACGTTCATAATTTCTCTCTGTTGTCCTCCACAGTGGATGTGACTCTGGACCCTGATACAGCACATCTCAAACTCATCCTGTCTGAGGATGGGAAACAAGTGAGACTGGGAGACACACGACAGAATCTCCCTGACACCCCAAAGAGATTTGATCCCGTTGTCTCTGTCCTGGGAAAGGAGGGTTTCTCCTCAGGGAGATTTTACTATGAGGTGCAGGTTAGAGAGAAAACTGACTGGACTTTAGGAGTGGCCAAAGAGTCAATCACCAGGAAGGGGGATATTACACTGAGCCCTGGGAATGGATACTGGAGCATATGGCTGAGGAAAGGGACTGAATACAGTGCAAAATCCTCTCCCCCTGTCCTCCTTCCCCTGAGAGAGAAGCCCAGGACAGTGGGGGTGTATGTGGATTATGAGGGGGGTCAGGTCTCCTTTTACAATGTAGAGGCCAGGTCTCATATCTACTCCTTCACTGGTTACACCTTCACTGAGAGACTCTATCCATACTTCAGCCCGAGTCTCAGTAAAAATGGCATGAATTTAGCCCCACTGATAATCTCTCCTGTAAAACACACTGGCTGAATTAGATTACTGAGTTGTATATTTCTCTGTTATCTCCTTAATTGGTTCTGTTTTCACTTTGAATTGACCCATAAAATTTGACACATTTCAGTGTTCACCATAATGTATATTTAGAGTATATAAATGGTTTAACAGACCTTGTTAACATATGTTCTGATAAGTTAACATGTCAAAGGCTGCATTTTATTGTAGCTCAGGTGTTTGGCATCCACTCCAGATACAGCATCACGCTTTGCCTCAGGCAACATGCAGAGTCTATTTTCCTCTAAGGGCCTGCAAACTGCATATCAGATACATCCATAAACATTTAGCATAAAGCTCTGATAAACAATAGCAATTTCTAGGATCTTTGTAAATATAAAAATGTCTTAAAGCAGACTGTTAAATGAAAATTAAGTAAACACTCTCTCTTTTAACCTTAAGCTTTGCATTGTAATTATGGGCCTGATTATCTTTTCACTCCATGGTGTGAATCCTAGCATCTTTATGTACTGGATTATTTGCTCTGTCAGGCCATGTGTGACTGTGTAACAAATGTGAAACTAATAAAATAGTAACTAAACGCAGTACCGAAGCAACTGCATCATTAATAAGGGTTGGGGGTGGTGGGCTGGTGAAGCCCCTCAGTGGTTCAGTGAGGGGTTCAGTATTCTTGGTTGTGTCATTAGCTGCCTATGAATGGAGTCAGCAAAGGGGCATAACTGGAATCTCTCGTCAAACTTGTCAAACACTGAGATATACTATGCTGTACTCTCCTATATATACACTCCAGTGTGCAACCTCTCCACCCACTATTACTTTCATTTAGGAGATGCTTATATCCAGAGCAACTTTTAATCTTATTTATACAGCTGGAAATTTACTGAGGCAATTATGGGTTAAGTAGGGTACAGCAGCAGCACCCCAGCAGAGAACTGAACCAGCTCTGCTCCTCACTGCTGCACCACACTGCTTCCCCACAACAAACATGTTCCAGTGTAGACAGACGGTACAGCAGCAGTGTCCTACAGCAACCGTCAAAGCTGCATGAGGTCGATAACTTTGCACGCTAAAGCCCATCAGCTCTTACTCTGGGCACCTGCCAGGTACCAGTGCTGCTCCACCCTTTCCACCTTTCCCCCTTACCCCGTTACTCTAGCAAAGATCAGGGGAGTGGGTGTGGAGGTCCTGCTAGTGGCCTTGACTGACCTCGCTGGTCCTGGATGGTGGAATTGAGAGAGATTCTAGTGAGTCAAACACTGTGCCTTCCAATCAGAACAGGCATTTTGTCCCAGACTGATCTGGCACCTTAACCTGGGCACCTTCAGTTTAAAGGAGAGCTGGGGTGTGCTCCGATTTGACTCAGTTACCCTGATTTAATTCACTCAGTTAAGTAATTAATAACATACATTTAGACTGGTACATTCCCAATCGCACTACAGCAAACTGAGTTTGGGTTTCAGGCAAACTAAATAAATGACCACACCAATTAAGACAGTGAGAGCAGAAACTTGAGCTAAATGAAAATACACACTCTCATCTCCAGGAATTCAGTTTGACATCCTAACCTCCTGCAGTTCTGGGTTAGAATCTGTCCTGTGATACTGTGTCTGTCAGTGTCAATCTCTGAGTTTTTAATAATATAATGACATTTCCTGCTTTAACATTGCGATGCTGTTCCCCTTTCTTTACTTTAGATTACATGTAAAACAGCTGTGGCCTTTTATCATGATTCAGCAAAGTACATTTGCATTGTTGTCAATGATAACCGTGTTCTCACCTGCTGTTTTGTGGCCGCAAAACTATATTTCTACTAGAGTACAGTTACTATCTTGCGTCTTTATTACAGCTACGTAGGAGTATTATATAATCTTACAGCTATGTTTTTTGATACAGTTAAGCTATGATTCTACAGCTGTGTTTTAGATATAGTTCAGTTATTATTGTACAGATGTGTTTCTGATATACTTCAGTTATTATCCTGCAGCGGTTATTAACCCTGCTTCCAGTGGACAGATTACCTGGGCAAAATATCAACACAGCACTTACACTGCCAGGTGATGGAGAACATCTTTACTGAATGAATGTTTTTATTTTATACCGATACAAATTATGTCTCCATAAAATGCCCTGAAGTGTGCAAAAACCTCATAAGTACGTATTGAAGGTACAACCAACTTATAAGAAATGATAGACATGTCACATGAAGAGTACTTTTCAACAGCAGTATATTATATGAATAGAGAAGATGTTTTGCTATTTAAGGCTTAGATGTGATGCATAAAGATTCTTTCTTTCCTGATAGATGGCAAAATGGGAAAAGACAGGGCTGCATTACATGGAAGATTTAGGGAGTATTGGGCAGATTTGAATTCATTTGTGTGATGTAATGTGGCACCAATATTAACATCAGTAATTTAATGGTAGAGCTGCTTTTTCAAGTGCTAGTACTGATCTATAAAGAATAAGGACTTCATACATGCAATTAACATGGTGGGATTTTCACTGAAAATGTATTTGTGATTTATGTACAAAGGAAGCATTCTCAGTGTCCTGTACTCCACATATACTAAATATACTAATAATTGTCATTTTAAGTGTTGCCCAAGAACATTTCTCAGAATGATATAATATTCATACAAAATACATAATATTTATATATTAGAAAGAAGCACACAACTGTGGCTGTGTAAATTAATGAGCGCTTCTTTACCTCTCTATGCCCATGTATGAGAATCACAATCAATTTGAACAGCATGTCCACAGAACCTGAAGGAAAATGGAAAAGAACTAAATGCAATAAAATTAATAAACCTGAATCTGGCCTTAGTACCCATAATCTGCAAGGTTCTGTTCATCCCTGAAGTTCTGGTTCTGAGCCGAGAGACTCCAGTGGATCCAGGACAGGGTGAGGGTTTGGTCCTAGCACTCTACAGCCAGAATAACACAGACAACGGCATCAGTCATCTTATACATCTTCATATTAATGTATGAGAAATAACGTGCATGTGAGGCAGTTATCAGTGAGGCTCTACATCTCCATGGTCACATGCAGATAACATTGTGTGAGAGTGAGAGCTGTGTTCATAGTGAGAGACGCAGGAATAGAGTGTGCAGAGCCCTGAGAACACAACCATTAGTGAGCACATCACATCCACACACATCTGCATGACATCACACTTATTGTAATCAGAGTGGCTCCCTCTGTGTGAGTCATCTTTCACTATGTGGAATATGCATAGACATACACTGCTCAAAAAAATAAGGGAACACTTCAATGACACAGTGGATCTCAATGAATGAAATATTCAAGTCGAAAATCTTAATTGATATACATTGTGTAATTTGTCGAGAACAAAATGATGTAGGAAACCAAACTCATCAACCCTTTGAGGGCTGGATTCAAAATCACACTGAAAACCAAAGTGAAAAATTAAAATCACAGGCTGTTCCAACTTGCGTAAATTTCATCACGACAACTCATAATGTGGCTCAGTAGTGCGTATGGCCCTCATGTGCCTGTATGCACTCCCAACAACGTCTGGGCATGCTCCTGATGAGACGACGGATGGTGTCCTGGGGGATCTCCTCCCAGATCTGGACCAGGGCATCAGTGAGCTCCTGGACAGTCTGTGGCGCTACTTGGCGGCATCGGATGCGCTAATACATAATGTCCGAGAGGTTCTCAATTGGAGTCAGGTCTGGGGAACGTGAGGGCCAGTCAATGTAATCAATGCCTTCGTCATCCAGAAACTGCCTACACACTCTGGCCACATGAGGCCGGACATTGAATAAAAACATGAAAAAAACCTGAAGGAATTTTTAAAAAATGTCTGGTGTTAAAAGCTTTGTTAATTAAGCAACCTGACCCCTTCACACACACACACACACACACACACACACACACACACACACACACACACACACACACCTCACTGACCTGGGAACAGCAACAGGAGAAACACACTGTGCTCTATGTCTTCAGGCTGTGAAAGACAGAAGCTTTTGGTTCAGTGCTGTAACCACTTTAGCGCACATATTTCCTTAAAGCATAAATCTCATTATGTTTTATTTATTTGCACATACAGAACAGGTGGAAGGAGGGAGTCTGATTATTTATTATCTATGCTCTCCAAATGCACAAGTAAGGATGTTCCATAGGGAAAAGTCACATTTATACATCTACCAGTGTTATGAACTATTCTAATTGTATCAGTTTGTAGATGCATTCATGTATATGCGTCTTTATATTTCTAGTAACCCCTTTTCTCCCCATGTGACGCAGAGGTAAGGTCTTGATTTTACTGATACAGATTTGACTTTCATTTAGGTGAGGAGATGCTTGTGTTACCCTACTAGAAAGCCCCTTTCCTTTTTCCTTTACTTGTACATAAAGGAATAAATACCTTAAAGACCCAGAAATATTTCACTTGCTTAGCTTGTCAGTTTATGCAACATTTACTCATCTGTGGTTGGGCCGCAGGACCTTGGATCAAACACAATAAATAATAGGGAAAAGGGGCGTTTGTATTTTTGGACATTTTAGTCACTTTCACACAGTGGCAATTTCATTAATGAAACTTGTCAAAACTACTTTATATACTTTCATTGCACACTATCGCCCCCTGGCTGCCCCCCTCATGTGGAAAGGAAGTTCAGCAGGACACTGCAGCTGCCATTATTACAGAGGGAGCACCCAGCCTTCCACACACACGGTTTCATGCTGCAGTGAATTCAGCTGCAATCAGGTGTGGAGAAACCAACAGGACAGAGCTGCCTGTTCTCAATCACACAGTGACAGTGCAGGCAGGCAGTTTAAGGTGCGTCTGACGGTTTGAAAGGCAACAATGATGATAAAAACTAAAACATGCATAGTTACCTGCCACAATAACCAAGTATATACAACTGAAATTAATTCCCTGTACATACAGTTTGGCATGTTTGTCTGGTGGTTTGTACTGAGGTGGTATTGTACTGAGGGTGAGGAACACAGAACACTGAACTACAGAACATGCAAATTGTCCATTAACTCTATTCCACAGTTTCAGCAGTTTTTCATCTCTATTTTTGTATACTTGAAACTACATATCCCTTTGTGTCTTCCCTTTCTGACTTCCCCTGTATTTCTCCCAATACTGTAGACTCTTCTCCAATACTTTTTCTTTCTGTTCCACCACTGTGGGAAGAACAATTGTACTGCCTGTCATACCTCACCCATCCACTAGAGGGGGGCACACAGGACATATCAACCTGCAAGCAGTGATAATCTGCTCACTGTGTGCCACAATCCCCCTGAATGGGCATGTTTGCACAGCCAGATGTTGGGTGTGCCCTGAGCAGAATTTAGACAATATTGCAGCCAAAATTCATGTCATTTCATTGGGATACATTCCGTAATAATGACATTCATTATTAAAAAGAACGTAGAGACAATAAATACTTGAATACATCAATATACATTATACCAGGATGCAAAATTATATTGTGTTTAAACTCTCTTGAGTGTCACTGTTGATGTCCCTCACTGTGAAGTTCCATCTTGCACAGTAACATGGTCCTGTAGAGATGCAGTGTTGAAGCAGCTCTGTGGAGTTCGGCTGTGAGCGCCGGGTGTCTCCATGTTCAGTCTCACCACAGAGGGGTGACAGTCCTGTATCAGATCATCAACAATAATGCACTAAATACCTTCCTTACGATCACGACGTTTCGACATTGCAAAACCCACAATGCACTGGGGCCAGAGCCTGTCCCTCACAGAACAGATTAAAGAGCAAAGAAGTTCCTTATAGGGTCACAGTATCTCAGTGCTTCAGAGCAGCGTGAACCAAAGTGCACATTTGAGAAGATGGATCCTCATGCAGTTTACTCAAAAATGTGCGACTCTTCAGAGATCAGGACCAAAGCAGCACATCACAGCCATGAGGGTAAGGACTGAGAAAACAAAAACGATAAGCAGATACCAGGCAGAATAAGAGTGTATGACTGAGTTTCTGCTGCTCTTCCATGAGATCATGGCCATAATTTCTGAAGCTGATCTTCTAATAGTAGAAAGTCAATTATTTTACTATGGATCTTCAGGTATGTAGTCAACAAATTGGTTGCATGTTAAAACTAGTCTGCTGTACATGTGCTTTGTGTAATTATGGAAGCTCTGTATTGTTAGACTATGCTATACTAACAGCTTCAGCCTGCATGTCTTGATTGTTTAATGAGTACCGTGATGTTTTTATTGTTTATGCAAGTGTGTTTGGGGGTGGCAGTGTAGCATAGTGGTTAAGGAAGTTTGATTCTCCACGGGGGTACTGCTGCTGTACCCTTAGGGAAGGTACTTAACTATTACAGATTCTAAACTATCAGCACAGACTGTATGGGAAATTGCTGCGTGTATTTGCTATCAAAGAACTGTGAAGTATCTTTTCCAAATGGAGTTTAATTTTGATTATCATGTAGTCCTATGCATTGTTGTGCAATTAGTATATGAAAACAAACTGCACCCTCTATTACAAAGAGAATGATACTTTATGTAAAACGTTATGTTAACTTACATTCTTTATTATATTGGTGGTACATACTGTTGAATATGTGTTGGGCTGAGCTGAGCAGTAAAACTGAGGGCAAAACATTTTCCCAAATCATTCTCACCCTCTCTGACACTTTCTAAATGAGTGAGGGGAAAAGGGAAGGAGTCCCTTGAACAACACTATAATAACTGCTTTCATTGCTGTTTCTATAAACTCAGAAAACACTTACCAAACTCTGAAGCTGAAATCATCAGGAATGTGCATTGTCAAGCAAAAAGACTTCCCTGGCAGCCAATCAACAGACAGGATACAGTTTAAATTTTGACTGGTCTCCTCACCTAAAAAACTGTACATATTCCAATGAAACAGAGAGGGCAAATCCCAGCTCCATTCAGAAATACAGAGATGTGTCCTCTTTCCTGCATCAGTGGGTCAGAGCCGTGCTGGGAGAGACTCTCTGTACAAGAGGACATCACTGCTGTTCATCTCTCTGTGGATCATCACTCTGATCTCTCTCATCACTGCACTGGGCCTCTACTGTAAGTGTTACTGAGGAGTTTACTATCAGAACAGAACCACACTGAACTGGGTCTCTACTGTAAGTGTTAATGAGGAGTTTACTATCAGAACAGAACCACACTGGACTGGGTCTCTACTGAAATTATTGATGGGGAAGTTGCAAAAGCTTACCGTGTTAATGAGGTCTTTATTAAGTAGGTAATATAATCTTTGATAGATATTGTATATGACATTTATGGTGATAACGCAAAAGAACATTTAATGTGATATCTCTTGTAGCATGCCATTATGTGTTAGTGTCCCAAGGTAAGGTTACAGTTAAAGTTTATGGTTTAATATTAATATTGCATCATGTTTCTTCATTTCATTTGGTTTTCTGTTTATTTTGCAGAACTGGTTTCATTAGTTCCTTCTTTCAAAATATCTAAAAATTTTAGAGATTATAATTGCAGATATGCATGAAGAATTTTTACAGAATGGTTATTTTAAATGATGTTAAAATAAAAACATACTGGAATTCTAACGTATAAATGACTATGCAAAATCCTTTGGGTTAAGTAAAAATACTTCTCTTTCTCCTGCTTTTCTTCATGGCAGTGTGGATCATAAGGTTTGAATCATGTTAATCTCTTTTCTCTCAGATCAACAGCAGAGTGAACTGAAGGAGCAACTCAGCAACTTCACTGCCCACAACTCTGGTGAGTGTTGAGCAGTTTATGAACTCTAGTGAGTGTTACATTGTTACGTGTTTCTACCCTGTGGCTCATCATAATCACTGCACCACACTGCCACCCTGTGGTGCACCCTAATAACTGCACCACACTGCCACCCTGTGGCACTGATTATTTCAGAGCCAGTTCCTTCACTTTAAATGACTTTGTTTCTCTCTGTTACCCAGAGCTGCAGAGAGAGCTGGAGGAGAAGGAGGAGAAGGAGGAGGAGTTCTCTCGACTGCAGAAACAGAAGGAGGAGGAGATCTCCCGACTGCAACAACAGGAGGAGGAGAAGGAGGAGGTGTTCTCCCGACTGGAGAAACAGCTGGAGGAGAAGGAGGAGGAGTTCTTCCCGACTGCAGAAAGAGAAGGAGGAGAAGGAGGAGGAGTTCTCCCGCCTGCAGAAACAGAAGGAAGAGAAGGAGGAGGAGTTCTCCCGACTGCAGAAACAGAAGGAAGCGAAGGAGGAGGCGTTCTCCCAACTGCAGAAACAGAAGGAGGAGGACTTCTCCAAACTGCAGAAAGAGAAGGACGAGAAGGCGGGGGCGTTCTCCCGACTGCAGAAACAGTTGGAGGAGAACGAGGAGGAGTTCTCCCAACTGCAGAAACAGAAGGAGGAGGAGATCTCCCAACTGCAGAGAGAGAAGGAGGAGGAGATCTCCCAACTGCAGAGAGAGAAGGAGGAGAAGGACGAGGCATTCTCCCGACTGCAGAAACAGAAGGAGGAGAAAGAGGAGGCGTTCTCCCGACTGCGGAAACAGCTGGAGGAGAATGAAGAGGAGTTCTCTCGACTGCAGAAACAGAAGGAGGAGAAGGAGGAGGAGTTCTCCCAACTGCAGGCTACGTACAGCAGTGAGATTTGTTTCTCCAATTACACCAATAATACAGGTATGTATCCACATACATAGATATGTGTATAAATGGTGGTAGTTGTGGTAGTTTCATAATCAGTATTACTTTTTAGCCTGCAAAAATTGTACAGAAAATGTCTGTCAGCAGCTTCATGTGCCAATCACCTTAGCACATTTGTGAGGATAATGTACCAAACCCATTTTTCCTTTAAAGATCATTTTTATTTTTTGTTCCTTTTTTCCAGTCAGAGGTGTTTTTTCAGAATGGACACGTAAGTTTAATCTTTTTTACAACCTCCTCATCTCTTATTAATATTTTGCCATTTAAGGAAGCAACCATTTCATTCAGTTTTTATTCAATATAATCAGCCAGAAGGTTTCGTTTTATGCAATACTGTGTTTGAAAGTATATTTCAATTGGCACTTTGATTGTATATGATCATGTACAGGTAGCAGTGAGCTTGGGGGTTGTGCTGTAGTCCTGGTTCTAAATTCTGCTGTTAATCACAAAGTACTTACTGCGAGGCACATTAGCATTGGCTGCTGTCAGACTCACATTACAGCTGTGTCTAAACTAGGGATCATTGCCTGAGAAATGTTCTGTTTCCATCCAGCTCAAAGTCGCTAAAGTCTCAATGACAAAGATAAAGCACTGAAAAGAACTATGGAAAACCTGATTCAACTTGACATTGAGCCCGCTTGCTAAGATTTTTAAATTTTTAAAAATTTCAAGTTAATGATAGTTGTTGAATTAGTTATGTATTAACACAGTAGAAGGTGTTGAATGTTACAGAAATGCATGAAAACACATTTGATGTGATAACATCTTGCAGTTGTCAGGGAACAAAAAAACCAATGCTACACCTGAGAAACCAGAGACAATGTACATTTCACTGGTTAAAAAGGGTTTGGACAGGAAATGTCACAAAATTTGTCTGTAGTTCTACAGACTTTGGTCCAAAGCATGCTCAACAGATGGATGGAAATAGGGCAGGTGAAGCTACATTCTAATGAATAAAATGTATATTGATCAAAGTATCTGTTCCTCTGCAGGAAAGAAAGGAGTTGTCTTTAAGCCAGGTAAAACAACAACTGTTCAGCTTACGTTGTTTTAATATGTGCTTAATATAAATTCCTGTAAAACAGTTGAATCCCCTTTTCAATCATTATTTCAAACCAATTAAAAAGCAAGTCATTCAATACTGATGAATCGTAAGTAACGGATAAAACAACAGATATGCAATTAACATCCAGCAAATCCAACACAGCCTTTGTACACATATATAAATATATAAAACATCCATCATTACATTAATGTTGATTCTGTCCTCTTTCAGTGTGGGAGTGGATTCGTGAAGCAGCAGGTAGGATTGTGCTCCTCTGTGAGTCTGAGACTCAGTCATACCCTTTACATCCCACTGTCTGAGGAGCTGGGTCACATCTGTGAAGGAGTTATTGAATGAAACTGTACTGAAATTAGGTCTGTGAAGTTTCTGAATGAAGCTGTACTGTACTTTTTACATCAGGAATATTACTGTAGTAGCTGCAGTAATACAGGAGTGTGTGGATTTTGGATTTATAAAATACATGTATTATTACTATTATTATTATTACAACAAGTAATAGACATACAGCGCTTCCAAGAATAAAACAAGTAATAAGACCTGAAAAAACTTCATAGACTGACAGCCTTGTCTTGAAACAGACATCATACTGTTAGTTAAAAATATAGATTTATGTCAATTAGGAGCAGGTAGACTTCACGTCCAGTGCGTACTTCAATTGCACAAAGTAGTGTAGCCATCACACATCAGCCTAAATCTTTAAAGCATATTTGTCCTTCATTGTTCATTTTCTTATATAGAAAAGGTCAAGTAAAGGTTGAAGTGCTCATCAGATATCAAAACCCATAGACATTTTTTATAATGCAAACTAATAGGGAGACATAGCATTTTGATATTAAAATATAAAGCATTTAAATACAAATAGTTTTGTTTAATTTAAATGAACTAAATCATAAATGAAATACAAACTACACACCACACAAAAATACAGGGTACAGCTTTTCAAAATGATCAATTTAAGTGCAGTAATGGAAAAAGGTTCAGAAAGCCAATTTCCCAAAGATCACTTTACAAACTATAAAACATAACAAGAATGATAGGGAGTTCATTCATCCAAATCTACAGAGAAATAGTTAATTGAGCACAAAATAGATGTTCTCAGCTGAACATCTCGATCACCAGTCCTCAATGCAGTCGAACACTCATGGCTCGAACCCTCAGACTCTCCACCGGAAGCGTCTCATGAGTGTGGAATTAAATGTATTATTTCAGAACAATATGTTTGCTCTGTGAAATAATATATTAAGATTAAACTGAAAATTTGAACATTTTTCAGCAGAAAAGAATTGAACTTTTCCAGCATGTTTTTGGCTTCCACACACAGATACTACAATATAATATATCTGTCTGTCACAGCAACATAAATGACTGTTAGAAATCTGTTCAACAGTTGTTTGGCTTTGTGTTTGGTATTTAATTTGCAGCTACAAATGGAAAAAAAATATTTGAGTAACCAATCAGTTTCAGACAGAACACATATGCACAGACTACATGGAGGGCTGGAGGACTGAAATACCTCTGTGTCATTAGCTAATCAATTCCCCATTCCTCAATATTAATTCAAGCACCACATCAATGTAGTCCAGGAAAGGAATTTAAAGGTTTATCAGTACAGTGTGGCAGCCAGGGTCGGAGCCGAAGGCTCATTGCAGAGGAGGTGAGGACCTCTAGTGGGCCCTTATACAGCGTATTATAGGCCGTAAGGAGATGCGAGACAGATCCAAGGGGAAACTTACGGAAACGGACGAGAAACGCGGATTGCAATGTGGTGTGTTACTTCAGCGCACCTCATTGTGTGAGACCATTTTTAAAAACCGCAGCTCCATCAGTAGTGACGTTAATGGGAAATAAAACAAGACAGCCGCCGATCGCCTAGTTCCTACTTTGGGACTCGAACAGAGGGCGTTATTTTTCTGTTTGTATACTTACACAAGGATAGTGGACAGCGAATAAAGTTTTCTGTAACTCTGTTGTGTTTCTGCTCATTCAAAATAAAATATCGTGGCGAGAAACTTAGCTAGCGGTCGGTCGAAACAATTACGCCCTCGGTCTGACTTTTTTTTTTTGCCGCAATCAAGACACACAAACAAACTTTATTCAAAATATTCAACTAAACAACAAAAATGCATGGTCAGTCAGGCAGATTGGGCCCAAGGTGGGCCCCTTTGTACCTGGAAGAACCGTGGGCCCCGGGGCAGCCGCACCCTCTGCCCCCCCGCTCTCTCCGCTACAGGTGGCAGCCCAGGGAGAGATGATCATTACCCCATGGAGATATCCATCCCACCTTAATGACCACTTTAAGAACAGTGGCATGTATCACCTGCTGGTTATAAGGCATGGTAGATGCCACAGGTGACACCACAGAGCCAGTATCTGTCAGCAGAGTTCATCATACCTGAACTTGGCAGAGACTGAATGCAGGGGTAAGCGCCATCTCCTGCTACAGGAGATTCTGCATGCTTGCTGCATTATGGTGGCAGATCTCCAAAGCCATCGGCTGAGTCCCTTTCACCCGCTGCTGCTGTGAGGGTGAGAGCCGCCTTTATTCTGCACCAGCGGTTCATTTTGCTGCAGCTCAGGGTCGCTTATGGGCCCATCCCTAATGACTGCCTGTTCTTTCTTAAATCATGTCACACCAGGCATCCATTCCAAAGCAGTTTCTGAATGTCCTTATTTTTGTCACTCTGTGTAGCCATTTGTGTAATTTACCATAGCAACATCTGCCATGTGGTGAGATAGAAACCCAGAGTCCCGCTCGGTTTACAGTTTAACGTGAGCAGCTTGTCACTTCAAATTCAGAAAGAAACTGGCAAACTGGGGGAAATCATGAGTAATGCCTCTCGCTGAGGGAGGTGCTGTATTTGGTTCAGTCAGGGTGTATTCAATACAACTGTGCTCATATACAGAGAACACCACTCTGCCCTGAGATTACAGGTTCACGTGAACTGTGAGATTGTTACACTATTGATGTAGCTGTATACATTGTGTGAATACCCTTTGCAGGGCTACATTGATGTTATTGACAAAACTCTGAGGAATGGGCAAATAAATAAACAATGACACAAGAAAAGATCAATTCCTCCATTTTGTATAGTCTCTGTTCTCTAAGTATAAATGAATACATTGCATCTGTGACCAAGTACAAAAGTAATGGTCACACCCCCACACACACACACCCCAAAGCTAATGGTCACACCCCCTTGCACACCCCTAAGCTAATGGCCACACCACCGCCCCCATCACACAATTGTGTGGCTAACAGTGTGTCCCAATTTGCTGGGTTGTCGGTTTGGGTTTTGCCCTACAATTCACACAATCATGTTCGGCCAGCTATTGCACAGGCATGTTTATTGTATTTGTTGTGCAAAGGAAGCAAGTCGTAACTTTATCAAAATATAAACCTTTTCATATGTTTCACATATTAACTATTCTGAATACATTGAAATTTGTTTCTAAAATTGAAGTTTGATAACATATCATGGAAAAGTCGTTTAGCATTGTGGCTTCTAGCAGTTTGAAGTGTTAATATCTGCAAAGCTTCTCTCTTTGTTGAGAATTTTATGTGCTCCTCTGCAAAGGAGTGTAAATGCTTTTTTCACCATATGGAAAGTGAAGATGTCAGAAATGTATTCAGTTCAACCAGTTACTCATAATTTCTGTCTGGTCTCCTCCACAGTGGATGTCACTCTGGACCCTGATACAGCAAACCACTATCTCATCCTGTCTGAGGATGGGAAACAAGTGAGAGATGGAGACACACGACAGAATCTCCCTAACACCCCAAAGAGGTTTGATCGTGTTGTCTGTGTCCTCGGAAAGGAGAGTTTCTCCTCAGGGAGATTTTACTATGAGGTGCAGGTTGGGGAGAAACCTGAGTGGGATTTAGGAGTGGCCAAAGAGTCCATCAACAGGAAGGGGGATATTAAACTGAGCCCTGGGAATGGATACTGGACCATATGGCTGAGGAAAGGGACTGAATACAATGCTTTAACTGGTCCCTCTGTCCCCCTCCCCCTGACAGAGAAGCCCAGGACAGTGGGGGTGTATGTGGATTATGAGGGGGGTCAGGTTTCCTTTTACAATGTGGAGGCCAGGTCTCATATCTACTCCTTCACTGGTTACACCTTCACTGAGAAACTACTTCCATTCTTCAGCCCGAGTCTCAATGATAACGGTAAAAACTCAGCCCCACTGATCATCTCTCCTGTAAAACACATTGGCTGAATTAGATTACTGAGTTGCATATTTCTCTGTCTGACTAATCTGCCTAATTGGTTCTGCTTTCACTTTGAATCGACCCATAATATTTGACACAATCCTAATGCATTTCAATGTTCCCCATAACGTATATTTAGAGTAAATAAATGGTTTAACAGACCTTGTTAACACAGATACATTCTGATAAATGACCGGGTCAAAGGCTGCATTTTATTATAGCTCAGGTGTTTGGCATCCACTCCAGATACAGGATCACGCTTTGCCTCAGACAACATGCAACTATTTTCCTCTAAGGGCCTGCACACTGCATATCAGATACATTCATAAACATTTAGCATAAAGCTCTGATGAACAATAGCAATTTCTTGGCAAGGTCTTGGTAAATATTAATATGTATTAAAGCAGATTGTCAAATGAAAAGCAAATACTTGCTCTTTTAACTGTAAGCTTTGCATTGTAATTATGGGCCTGATTATTTTTTGCTCGATGGTGTGAATCCTAGCATCCTTTATGTGCTGTATTATCTACTCTGTCAGGCCATGTGTGACTGTAACAGATGTGAAACTAATAAAATGATATCTAAACCCAGTAACTAAGCGACTGCATCGTTGATAAAGGGTGGGGGTAGGGGTTGGTGAAGCTCCTCAGTGGTTCGGAGAGGGGTTCAGCTCTTGGTTGCATCATTAGCTGTCTATGAATGGAGTCAGCAAAGGGGCACAACTGGCATCTCTAGTCAAACACTGAGATATACTATGCTGTACTGTCCTGAGTATACTCCAGTGTACACCCTCTGTACTATACTCTCAGAGGATACTCCAGTGTTCACCCTCTGTGCTATACTCTCCTGAGTATACTCCAGTGTGCACCTTCTGTGTCAGTACTCCCGCCCCCTAGCCATGGTGTTTTGTATTTTTCTGTCCATGTGCTTTTGTTTTTCCCTGTGTTCAGCCCTGCCCTGCTCTCCGCCCTGTCTCCGCCCACGTGATTACCTGATCATCCCCACCTGCCTGCCTGCGCACCTGCATCCCATCTCCTCATCAGCATTTCCCTACTTATACCCCACTTGTTTCATGTCTCTTTGCTAGTTTGTCACAGTTGCTTTGCCCCTGCTGTTTGCTACCTGTGTTTATTGCTGTTTCTCTGTTTTTGACCTGCCTGTTTTTTTTTACCTGTTTTTGCCTGCCGCTTTGCCCTGTTTGCCTGTTTATCTGCCTGCCTGGTGTTTGACCCTGCCTGCTCTGTTTACCCGTACCTGGATTTGCCCCTCGGACTGCCTTTCTGGTTTTTTGACCCTGCCTGGTTTTGTGATTACGATCTTGCTTGTGGACTGTAACAAACCTGCCTGAATATGACGTTTGAGGTCTGCAACTGAGTCCTTGCCGGAGCCCCTGACATTCTGTGCTATACTCTGCTGAGTATACTCCAGTGTGCACCCTCTCCACCCACTATTATTGTCACTAAGGAGCAACTTTTAATCTTTTTCATTTATACAGTTGGATATTTACTGAGGCAATTGTGGGTTAAGTACCTTGCCTAAGGGTACAGCAGCAGCACCCCAGCAGAGAACTGAACCAGCTCTGCTCCTCACTGCTGCACCACACTGCTTCCCCACAACAAACATGTTCCAGTGTAGACAGACGGTACAGCAGCAGTGTCCTACAGCAACCGTCGAGGCGGGCACCTTCGGTTTAGAGGAGAGCTGGTGTGCACCCTGACTTTGACTCAGTTACGCTGATTTAATTCATCCAGTTAGGTAATGAATTATATATATACTGTATTTACTTTGGTACATTCCCAATCTCACTACAGCAAACTGAGTTTTGGTTTTGGCTGAACTAAATAAATGACCACGCCAATTAAGACAGCAAGAGCAGAAACTTGTGCTAAATGAAAAATACACACTCTCATCTCCAGGAATTCAGTCTGACATTCTAACCTCCTACAGTTCTGGGTTAGAATCTGTCCTGTGATACTATGTCTGTCAGTGTCAGTCTCTGGGTTTTTAATAGTATAAATATGTTTCCTGCTTTGACCATTTGACCACCTGTTCCTCTTTCTTTACTTTATATAACATGTAAAACAGCTGTGGCCTTTCTTGTTGATTCAGCAAAGTTCATTTGCATTGCTCTCAATGATACCTCTGTTCTCACCTGCTTTGTTTTGTGGCTGCAAAACTATATTTCAACTAGAGTACAGTTACTATCCTGCATCTTTATTACAGCTACGTAGGAGTATTATATAATCCTACAGCTATGTTTTTGATACAGTTAAGCTATGATTCTATAGCTGTGTTTTAGATATAGTTCAGTTATTCTTGTACAGATGTGTTTCTGATGTACTTCAGTTATTATCCTGCAGCGGTTATTAATCCTGCTTCCAGTGGACAGATTACCTGGGCAAAACATTAACACAGCACTTACATTGCCAGGTGATGGAAAACAGTTTTACTGAATGAATGTTTTTATTTTATACCAATACAAACTATGTCTCCATAAAATGCTCTGAAGTGTGCAAAAAAGTACATATTGAAGGTCCAACCAACTTATGATGAACATGTCACCTGTAGTATACTTTTCAACAGCAGTATATTATATGAATAGAGATGTTTTGCACACTTATAGTTTATGCTATTTAAGGCTTAGATGTGATGCACAGAGATTCTTTCTTTCTTTTCTGATAGATGGCAAAATGGGAAAAGACAGGGCTGTATTACATGGAAGAATTTAGGAAGTATTGGCAAACTTTGATTTCAGTTTGTGTGAGGTAAAGTGGCACAAATATTATCAGTAATTTAATGGTAGAGCTGCTTTTTCAAGTGCTACCACTAATCTGTAAAGAATAAGGTCTTCATACAATTGGGAGTTGGAAGTTTACATACACCTTAGTCAAATACATTTAAACTCAGTTTTTCAGAATTCCTGACATTTAATCCTAGTAAACATTCCCTGTCTTAGGTCAGTTAGGATCACTACTTTATTTTAAGAATGTGAAATGTCAGAATAATAGTAGAGGGAATGATTTATTTCAGCTTTTATTTCTTTCATCACATTCCCAGTGGGTCAGAAGTTTACATACACCTGGTTAGTATTTGGTAGCATTGCCTTTAAATTGTTTAACTTGGGTCAAACGTTTCGGGTAGCCCTCCACAGGCCTCTCACAATAAGTTGCTGGAATTTTGGCCCATTCCTCCTGACAGAACGGTGTAACTGAGTCAGGTTTGTAGGCCTCCTTGCGCACACACGCTTTTTCAGTTCTGCCCACAAATTTTCTATTGGATTGAGGTCAGGGCTTTGTGATGGCCACTCCAATACCTTGACTTTGTTGTCCTTAAGCCATTTTGCTAAAACTTTGGAAGTATGCTTGGGGTCATTGTCCATCACATCAACCTGACATCACACTTATTGTAAACAGAGTGGCTCCCTCTGTGTGAGTCTATTATCTTTCACTATGTGGAGTATGCATAGACATGATTTGGATCATGACCCTCATTAAATTGTTAAAAAAATCCAATGAAAAAAAACAGGCAACATCCAAAAACAGCAGGCAAAAGAGAAATCCGGACTCAGTAACAGGCTGAGGCAGAACAGGATAACAAGCAGCAGGAAAAAAACGGCAAGATACTGAGACAATCTGACAAAGAACAAAGGAAACGGCAGGGTGTATGTAGGCAGGGAGATGATGAGGTGACGAGACACAGGTGAGTGGAACAGGTTTCAGGTGGTGGGCGTGGCCAAGTAACAGGAGGGCTGGGAGGCAGGCAGGACAAGGAAACACAAGGACCTGTAAACAAAACTGACCAACCCACCCTGCCCTGTGAATGAATCCAGTTTATTCCACTGCTGCGGACTGCTGGTTTTTGCCAGCAAACAACACAGTTGGGGTCACTCCTGGGTATCGGCCTGTACTTGTAACATGTGCTTTTACTGACTGAGCCACTCTGGGGGCTCACTTTGAATCTTGCTGTTATTTATCTTGCTATTATAAACTACATATGCATATAATTAATATGCATTGTACACCCTGGCCCCCTTGCCCCTCCCCCATGGTAACCCTGCTTTGGCAATCTAATCTCTCTCTCTTTGATCATGTCCGAAACCATTGGTGCGTTTGAACAGAGTCAGGTGCCTGTGCTTCAGGGGTATGTTTGTGTGACGGCCTCTTATCAGCATTTTGTATAAGACGCTGCAGACTAACTTGTAATTACGATTATGTGACTACATCTTTTTAATTACACAGTCTAGACTGAGATGTTATAGCATACAGTATATTTGGTCAACACAACCAAAAAACAAGAATAAAAAACATGAAAAAAACCTGAAGGAATTTTTAAAAAAATGGCTGGTGTTAAAAGATTTGTTAATTAAGCAACTTGACCCCTTGACACACACACACAGACACACACACACACAGACACACACACAGACACACCCTCACTATACTGGGAACAGCAGCAGGAGAAACACACTGTGCTTTAGGCTGTGAAAGACAGAGGCTTTTGGTTCAGTGCTGTGACCACTTTAACACACATTATTGCTTATAGCATAGACCTTTTTATGTCTTATTTATTTGCACATACAGAACAGGTGGAAGGACAGAGTCTGATCATTTATTATCTTTACGCTCTCCACATGCACAAGCAAGGATGTTCCATAGGGAAAAGTCACATTTATCCATCTACCAGTGTTATGAACTATTCTTATTGTATCAGTCTGCAGATGCATTTATGTATATGCATCTTTATATTTCTAGTGATCCCTTTTCTCCCCATGTGATGCAGAGAAAAGGTCTCGATTTTTCTGATACAGATTTGACTTTCATTTGGGTGAGGAGATGCTTGTGTTACCCTACTAGAAGGCCCCTTTCCCTTTTCCTCTACTTGTAAATAAAGGAAAAAATACCAGAAATATTTCCTTTGCTTAGCTTGTCAGTTTATGCAACATTTACTCATCTGTGGTTGGGCTGCAGGACCTTGGATCAAACACAATCAAAAATAGGGAAAAGGGGCGTTTGTATTTTTGGATGTTTTAGTCACTTTCACACAGTGGCAATTTCATTAATAAAACTTGTCACAAAACTGCTTTATATACTTTCATTGCACACTATCGCCCCCTGGCTGCCCCACTCATGTGGAAAGGAAGTCCAGCAGGACACTGCAGCTGCCATTATTACAGAGGGAGCACCCAGCCTTCCACACACACACGGTTTCATGCTGCAGTGAATTCAGCTGCAATCAGGTGTGGAGAAACCAACAGGACAGAGGTGCCTGTTCTCAATCACACAGTGACAGTGCAGGCAGGCAGTTTAAGGTGCGTCTGACAGTTTGCAAGGCAACGCTGATGATGAAAACTAAAACGTGCATAGTTACCTGCCACAATAATCAAGTATATACAACTGAGATTAATTCCCTCCCTGTACATACAATTTGGCATGTTTGTCTGGTGGTTTCATGTGGTGTCTATTTTACTGAGGGTGAGGAACACAGAACACTGAACTACAGAACATGCAAATTTTCCATCAACTCTAATCCAGTTTCAGCAGTTTTTCCTCTCTATTTTTGTATACTTTAAACTACACCACCCTTTATGTCTTTACTTTCTGACTTCCCCTGCATTTCTAGGTCTTAACCTCTTTGTAAGCTCTTTTGTCCCCTTTCTCTCAATACTGTAGACCCTTTTTTAGTACCTTCTCTTTCTATGTTTATCACTGCAGGACAGGAAACTCCCCTCTGAAAACAATTGTATAACTTTGGGTCTACTTTTTAAATCACTATGTATTAATATTTCATATTGTGCTTGTCTTTAAACATTTTTATATAGATTTGGAAAGCCCAATGCTCTTTTTCTCCCAATTTGGAATGCCCAATTATGTCTTTAGACACTGCCCCTATTGCTGCAACCCCTACTGTCAATGCGGGAGATTGCGGACAAACACCCCCTCTCCTCCGAAACCGGTGAGACGCTCCACTGTATCCTTCACAGACAGCGGCATGTTGGTGTGAGGAATCTGTGACTCCTTTTTAACTGATATTCCTCAGTCACAGAAAAGCAGTGACCTTTATGGACTATGCAGTCATTCCCCCATGACTACCTGCATTAATTACTAAAAACTCTTGGATTGCTTTTATATGTCACTAAACATTGTGGTTATTGCAAGAAATGTAAAACTGAACAGCAATATAGAGATGGACATGGGCATTAGAAATGTCAGCTGTCAAACCTCAGGCATCCACTAGAGGAAGACAGAATCATACAGGACACGTCAACCTGCAAGCAGCGATAATCTGCTGACTATGTGCCACAATCCCCCTGAATGGGCATGTTCATACAGCCATATGTTATCGTGAGTCCTGAGCAGAATTTAGACAATATTGCAGCCAATGTTCATGTCATTTTATTGGGATAATTACTGAAATATTGACATCCATTACCAAAAACAATGTAGAGACAATAAAAACATAGATACACAAACATACATTACAACAAGATACAAAATTAAAACAGAAATAATTAGAATATACACCCATTTCATTCTCTTTAGTCCACTTTTGGTTCCTTTCAATGTTTTGAGAAACAAGCACTAAAGTAAAAAGAAAAAAATGCACATGGGTTGTGAACTGAGGTAAGATGATGGATACCTACATAAATACCTACACATCATGTGATCTAAAACTTTACCTGGGGGAAGTCTCTTTTCCGGTGTCGTAATCTTAGCAATTAGTGATGTTAAAAGTGATGCCAAAGTCTCATCGGAGTTTTGTATGTCAGAAATATTTCTAAGCACAAGGTATCAAAACCAGGAGACCAAACCATACAGATTTCAGGAGGTCCTGGGCAAACAGGATGGTTCTGCATTACTACTTCTGTCCTCTGTCTTGGAAAAAGGGGGTGAGGTCAGGTACCAGCTGAGAAAAGCATTCACAACTTCCTCCACTTCTGTGAAGAGCCTGGGCGTCACCCTTGACAACAGGCTGGACTTCACCGACTACATCTCCCAGACAGCACGCTCCTGTCGATTCCTACTCCACCCAGCTGCTCGTCCAGGCCACCGTGCTCTCCCGCTTGGACTACTGCAACGCCCTCCTCGCAGGCCTCCCAGCCTACACCATTCAGCCACTGCAGCTCATCCAAAACACAGCTGCCAGGCTGATCTATAATCTCCCAAAGTTCTCCCACGTCACCCCCTTACTGAGATCCCTCCACTGGCTCCCAGTTGCAGCCAGGATCTGCTTCAAGACCTTGACTCTCACCTTTTCTGCTGCAAGAAAGACTGCCCCGACCTACCTACCCTACGCACCCGCTCGTCAACTTCGCTCTGCTACATCCGGACGCCTCGCTCCACCCACCAACAGAACGAAAGGCCCACGCTCCTCACAACGACGCTTTTCCATCATCGCCCCCAGTGGTGGAATGAACTCCCCACCCCCCTGAGAACAACTCCTTCACTCCAACCCTTCAGACGTGTGCTGAAGACACACCTCTTCAGACACCTGGACTGATACCTCTGCCATTTTGACAATGTAACTTTGACCTTGTAAATCTGACTCCTGTCTTGTACTTGTTGCTTACTTACCTAGGTAGTATAGCGGTACTTTATTGTTCCTGTAATTGTATTTGATATGCAATCCTAGTTCAGATTAGTTGGCTCACGACACTGACCTTGCGCTCAGCTTCAGCACTATCTGCATTGTATGACCTGTACACATCTTGCTCTTGTGCCTGTTGTTTGCCCACTAGTTTCACTTTTGTACGTCGCTTTGGATGAAAGCGTCTGCTAAATGAATAAATGTAAATGTAAACAACCTCTGCTCTCAAACTGCTCCGAGAATAATGCGCACGGGACTTTACTCTGGCAGGTACGGCAACAGACTTGTCTGGGCGTGTCTGTTCTCCATACCTGCAGGAGGTGAGGAAAACAGGAGTGGGGAAACATCTTCTCCACCCTCCAGAAATGAGGTCTGTAAAATCTGGTCTTATCTGAGTGAGAGTCTTTGTTCCTAAATGACACCTCAGCTTGCCACAACTCACCTGCTTGCTGAATGACTGTAATGTAATGTAATGCTAATATAAGGCCCCCAATGACATTCAGCACAATCTTGCCAGTACATTACATGATTATATAAGCAATTACACTGACACGGCATCAGAATTAACAAGATGATCTTTGCACTAGTTCTCCATTAGTGTTTTTAAAGGACCAGGAACTTGTGAGACCCAAATCAGATCAAATTAAGGAAATGGTAGAGAGATGCTCCTCTGATATATGACCCTGACTGTAATCTACTGTACACAGGTAATTCTCAATGCTTCTGTATTATCACCCATATAATTTGGATGGGAGCAAAAGAATGGATAGAGTTTCTCAGTGAAGGTGTAACCAGTGAAGGAGTAGATATGAGACCTGGCCTCTACATTGTAAAAGGAGACCTGACCCCCCTCATAATCCACATACACCCCCACTGTTTTGGGCTTCTTTCTCAAAAGGAGGGAGACAGGAGGAGAAGAGTTTGCTGTCAGCTCACTCCACAGCCTCATTTTTATTGTCCAGAAGCCAGAAAATGGCCTCCGTTTCAGTCTTTCTTTCCTCTCTATGTTCTCTCTCACAACCCCAATGTCCCAGTCAGGCTTCTTCCCAACCTCCACCTCCCAGTAGTGCTTTCCTGCAGCAAAGCCAGCGGCTCCCAAGACACTGTAAAGTATAGAGAACCTCTCTGGGCTGTCGGGGAGAGCCTTCCTTTCAGCACCAGTTCTCACTTCTTTCCCATCATCAGAAATGATGAGCCAGGGATTTGCTGTGTTAGGGTCCAGGGTCACATCCACTGTAAGAGAACAGAAATAGTAATTATTCCCCTTGGGAATTACTGTAGTCTTTACATGTTAAAGATGTGTGAGAATGCCCCAGCTGTATTTGCCCCAGAATATTTTTTCATCTGAAAACCTGTGTTTACACTATTTTCTAAACACAGGCACTTCCCCAAAACAATGGGGCAATATTGGCATTATATTAATTAGTGCCATCATATTGTCATTTAAACTTTATAAAATATGCATGATCGTGCCTTCAGGTACACAAGAAACCAGTGCTGGGGGCCTCACTTGTGTATTATGAGGATTAAGTATTATTTCACTGTGCAGATCTGCAAACATGAGGGAATCTGTGCCTGTCTCTGGTGTTCCCTGCCCAGAACACACACAAATAAGCTCTGTAACCATTCATCTTAGGTCCTTAGGTTTACACTGTATCTTTAATAGCTGAAGGAGAATATAAAGAGGGCTTACACTAATGTTCTTTTCCCTTTGGGCGCTTGCATGCCCCAAAGGTGTCTTTTGCATTAAAACCATGACTTTTATTAATTGGTGAGGTCGTGATTATCCAGAGGAAATGTTATCTGTGGTGGCTTTTGATTTGCAAAGGAGCCCATAGAATCCTATGTGGGGAAATGCAGAGTTAAGGCAGACTCTGACTCCTACAGTATTTGGGATTGTGAAGTCCTCTAGCAGCTCAGCAGACCCCCCTCCCCTCCAGGAGAAAAGCCTCACACAGAGCCCTCTGAGTGGGAAGGAAACACACACTCACCTGCATATCTACGAGCGCTTTCAAACTCTGCAAACAGACAAACAGTGAAAGTGAATGAATGAGTGAATGTGTTCAGGTAACAGCTCAATCAAGCCTATTTAAGTGAGAGCTCATCTGAAACAGAACTAACTCAGAAGTAAGTTTGGCCAACTTTTTTTATTAAAAAAATGCCATCCACAAACTAGCTACCTTGAACAGGGCACAACCACTGCAAGTCATACTGTCAGTTTCCCCTGCCATTGCAGAATGAAACCTGCCTGGATTAACCGCAGTTCTGAATATAATTTAAATTTCTTTTTACTTCATAGTATTAATTTTTGAATTGGCCATTTTACCTCTTTTAGATGACATGACTATCAGGATTTATTTCCCCTCTTAACCCCAGTAGGAGATATTCTAAAGCAGCTGTGCACTGTTGGATACACCTGAGGCTATTACAAGGCCTGCCAATACGAAATACTTCACATATCAGTTGTTGGGTTGTAGGTGATAAAACTTTACATAATTAAACAATATTTTGTGACTGGAAAATATCCGTATCTTAGGAGCATATGTTGATGTTAAAAACAAACATATTACTCTGGCTGCTAGGTGATATAATGACAGAATTGTATAGTGTAACACCCTCATGAGCATGAGGACTGATCACACTCCACTTACCTGTATGCGTGTGCACATTCTCAGTGTCTGAAAATAATATATACAAACAACAGAATTAAAGATGCCTTGTTCTTTATTTAAGTCCCACTTTCTGTTTGTCATGTACTGGTGTTGTATTATTTAATGGACTAAGGTGCTAAATATTAAGATTTGAATCCTATAACTGTAACTTTTGACAGTAGCAGAAATACAAGGAAACACACACACACACACACAACTTAGAACTTAGTTTAGAAACCCAATCTGTAGAGAAGGGAGGCATATCAAAGTAAGGAGATTGCATAAAAATCTCAGCATTGTTTAAGACAAACCTCCTCCTACTATACTGTAATTTCTCCTTAACATCTCTCCCACACTAATCCTGCTCTCTCACACACTGTCACCATACCAACCCTTGCCAAACATTCAAACATCATTACCTTTCTACCCGATTTGGTGTCAATTACAGAGGTTCGCCTTAAAAATGCTTGTAACTTCCCTCAGCTGAAATTGGCTAAAATATTAGTTATGAAAAATGTCATTACAAAAAGAAACTACTGAACTACTGAAGGCAGGGAGGTTCCCTGCTGACGCACTTCTCAACTGAAAAGACTCTGATAACTGTCATACTTACCTGTCTCTTTATAAATTCCACCTGTAAAATAAAATTTTGAGGGTTATTACATTTTAATAATAACAATGAAAGTGATCAGAAATCAATTCCTTTTGGAGTGATTTGTTAAAATCCAAGTACTTAAAGCTCATGGAGAACAGTTTTAAGCTCAGGAAAGTTATTAAATTTAATCTGATTGCAACGTCCTTTTTTCATTGTATTGCAAGGGTTTGATCTGCCAGATATTCACAAAACACACACTTAGCACCCAGTTTTCTGTATGTGATGGTGTTTGAATTGGACTCAAAGTGTGACTCAAAGTCTGAAGTGGTAGAGTGGCGATGGGGGCCCCCTAGTGTATGAAGCTGAATCTGTATTTGTCAGGGTGATGTACAGTGATTATTTGACCCCAGTATTTCACAAAACAATCACTGTTTTGTGGTGTAGAAAATAAAACATTACAGTGAGCTCACCAATGAAACTTTAAGGCAATATATACTACTGTTATCAATGTCCAATCAGTTTCACTGCTTAAGCTTTCAAGTATTTTACACGGTGAGGTTCTGTACTGATTGAAAGCATCCTTTTCTTACAACTTACTAACAGACACCAAAATGCAGAATCATCACTGAAAATGGGACAAGAAATAAGAATTGGCCATAACAGGCAAAAACTTTTTCTCTAACCCTAAGAGGGAACTTCCACATAAAATAGCCACGTAAGGGCCACATAAAACAGAGCTCCATAGTGCAAGAAAAAAAGAAGCATGTGTATTGATGGTATATATTACTGTCCTTTTTCTTCTCATTCACTTAAGTACTTCCGCTTATTTTCCCTGTGTGAAATGATCAGGTTGAATGGCTTTGGGCATTTACCTCTCTAAAGCAGTAACACATTTGAGTGAAATACCTTTTCTTCTGCGCAGTCTTGCATGGTGATAGAAAAAAACAAATCCAAAGATAAAAAAACCAGTCAGGGCAAAAAACACAAGGGAGGTCATTATCCAGGGATATGCACAAAGGAGCATCTCATCTGAAACAGACAGAGAAATTCATTCACCCATTCATTACTTCATTTATTCACTCATTTACTGCCCATAACTTGCCCCAGGCTCAGGAAGATCAACCGATTCCGACCACTACTGCGATGGGGGGCATATTGGAGAGAAAGTGATTAAAGGTCACATGGTGAGTGAAGGACAGAGGACAGTGAACACTGACATTAGGGAGAGACTCAGTGGGGAATTCAGTCTATGAGGGAACACTGAAATTAGAGACACTCAGTGGGAAACTCAGTATATGAGTGAACCCTGGCGTTAGGTAGAGACTCAGTGGGGAAGTCAGAGACCAGGTAACACAAGCCACATGAGTCTGGGAGAGCCCTGGGGATCCAAACATAGAAAGAAAATCCAAACTCTGGACAGAAATCGAACCCAGACCCTCTAACTGCATACTCCCTTCTCTTTCACTATGTGACATTTTTGATATGTGTGGAATATTTAGACCATGTAGACACATTCTACAACTGCAGGATATCTACTCTGTTTTGATATGTTCTGTTAAAGTGTTATTATTTAACATTGGGAATATGAAGTACTACTCACTAGGGATTTGAATCTCTGTCTTCTTTTCTTGTTTGAGCTGCTGCTGTAGAACTCGACAGGTGAACCTGTTAGTGTCTCCTTCCTGTACGATGACACTTCGTCTCACAATGAAGAGGTCCACACTGTCTCTGAGTGTCTCTGTAGGTCCAGCAGGGAGACTGTGTCCCTCACTGTCCAGCCAGATGAGTTCAGGCTCAGGATGCCAGCCTTTAGATTCACACAGCAGACCGACCCCCCCTTCTCTCTGTCCCTCCGTGAGAATCATTGGCTCAGTTCCAACAGCTATACAGATTTATAATTATTCAGCAGTTATTTAATTCTCTTAACATGTATGCTATTGCAAAACCCAATTGTAATGAAATTTGTATCAATTTCCAATAAAAGCACATTTGTATTCGGTTTAAAAAGAAAGTATTGAAAAGAATACCGACCTTTAACTCCCAGAGAAACAGATGTCTTGTCACTAAGCCCGACCGTAGACTCAGACTGAATGAAACATTTATACTGTCCCTCATCAGAGACTCGTACTCCTGTCAGTCTTAGTGAGGCGTTGCCTTTCTTCAGTTCCTCTGGGAACAGAGCTGTTCTTCCTCTGTAAGATGGGGACTGATGCTCATTTTTATTCTCTTGCTCTTGGTAAAGATGCACCAGTGTGACTGTAGAATCAACTCTGATCCACTCCACACGCATGTCTTCAGGGCTGATATTGGGTTTGAGGTAACAGGGCAGAACAACATCTTCACCAACATCAGCAACAACAGGATCAGCTGGACCAAGAACCTGGAACCTCTCTGGAGAGAACAACAGCACAGACTGAGACTGCAGCTGGACCAACAGCACAGACTGAGACTGCAGCTGGAACAACAACACAGACTGAGACTGCAGCTGGACCAACAGCACAGACTGAGACTGCAGCTGGAACAACAGCACAGACTGAGACTTGTGATTCTCCTGGAGACACACAGTGTGTGACACAGTATCAGCTGTGTGAGACACACACTTTAGATGTCAGTGCTGCAGTCAGTGAGAGTGCAGGTGAAGATGTGCTGTACCTGGTCTGGAGACAGAGGTCTGGTGGAGGAGCAGGAGGATTAAACACAGATACTCTGACCCATCACCCTTCATCTCTGGAAAATACATGCAAATGTCTGTAAATTTCAGGTAGATAAGCTACTCTTCAATGTCACAAATGTGTCAGATCTTGTATTTTTTATAATATGAAAAACATTTTATGATACTTATTTTATATATGTAAGATATGGTGTATACAGGTGTTCTTACCTGATCTCAGTCTGTCACTCAGCAGCTATGCTGGGGGCTCCAGATGTTCTCTCTCACGCTGGACTCTGCACAGCTGGGTGTCTGTCAGAGCCCAGTGGAGACTCCTGACACAGAATGGATCCTCTTCAATACTGAGGAGAGAACACACACACACAGCTTCCATCTGACTGTCTGCTCTCTGCTATGGGAGATGAAGGTGGAATGCTGGAACAGGTATGGTTTCTACTTTCAGTTTTTCAGTTAAAAGCAGACCTGTTATACTACATTCT
>CM032891.1:30596491-30716491 GCA_019176425.1 Megalops atlanticus
ACTTGTCCTGAGACTCAGTGATTTAACACCAACTCACATCACAGAGGCTCAGGACAATGACACAACAGCCAGAAGCATTAGACCCAACAAAATTACAGCCATGAAAAGGAAAATTACATCAACCATTGGAAAGAAGTCACTAAAAACACAACACAAATTACAATGCTATTGGCCTAAAACGTGAATATACAACAGCTACTTACCTGAGTACAGTAAGAGCGTGAAACTCAGGAAAACCTTGACAATGTACAGACTCAGTGAGCACAGCCTCCGCCATCGAAAAAAAGGCAGACACAGGCAAACCTGGCTGCCCAGAGAGGAGAGAGGCTGTGCTCGCACTGCAGTCTGGGGCTGTAGAGACAGAGCTGCACTTCTTAACCGAATGCACTAAATACAAGGAAATTAGAGAATCTTCATTTAATAAATTCTACTCAATCCTCCTGAGTTTTCGAAACTACATGAATGAGGAAAAATTACCATACATTCTGGGAGAAAACAAGGATTTGGCCACTCTGGCAGCAAAATTTGTGGCAGCTTGCCATAACCTGAGGGACAGCCAGTGAGGCCACGCAGAACAAAACACCAACTCCATTTCTGTCTGTGATTATTATTAGAAGGGTCCTGTTTTGTTTCTTTTTTTTCTTCTTCTTTTATGTGTGTGTATGTACATGGCTTTGGCAATAATGTTGTTGTAACGTCTATGCCAATAAAGCTTTCTTGAATTGAATTGAATTGAGAGGGGAGGGAGAGAGAGGGGAGAGAGAGAGAGACAGAGAGAGAGAGAGAGAGAATATGTTCCACTGTACTGTTATTACTAATGTTTTTTTTTTCATTGTCATTTGTTATTGTTATTGTTATGATTGATTTCTGTTAATATTACGCTTTGGCAATATGTATTTTAAAATATGTCATGCCAATAAAGCATTTTGAAGTGAATTGAAAATTGAGAGACAGAGAGAGAGAGAGGGAGAGAGAGAGGGGGAGGGAGAGAGAGAGAGGGGGAGAGAGGGAGAGAGGGAGAGACAGAGAGAGAAAGAAAGAGAGACGAGGGGGGCTGTTCATCCATTTGATAAAAAAGTGAGAAATAGCTATCATCCAGTGTATTTATATTTATATATTAGCAAAAGTTTGAGAACTTGGCCATTGGTTACAACGCAATCATTTTAGACAGTACAATCTGTGACAGTATGTCAGATTCTGCCTGGTCATAGTGCTGCCTGCCTGGCGTTATTTGGCTCAGAGAATATTCTCTGTGTTGCTGGATGTTTCACATTCACATGGGTTGCAATAAGTGTGTTCACCACTCCTCCAATAGTGGGCTCTGGCACTTTTTTCTGGCGTAGATATGTGGGCACACAGCCCTTCAGCCCTGTGGCCCCATGGTGCAGCAAATTTCGTTGTAAAGGAGCAAAACCTATTCTATTCTAAAGCTGAAGTTTATGCTCAGATCAGTGGGCGCAAACTTACAGCCCCTACAGAACAAAGTCACTAGAGGACAATAAGTACTGCAGCTGGTGTTACAAGTATGTTGATAGTTTGAATGCATAAGATATGTTAACACCTAACGATAGTGTGTTTAACATTGACATTGACTGATAGCTTTTCACCAGAAACTGGAGCTAAAATGATTGGGATCACACAGGCCAGATTATTAGCATAACCTTAATAACAAACTTAAACATTAAAACTGCACTTTCCGCCACATAGTTCCAGAAAAATACCACAGGTTCATATTCTATATCATAGCTGACATCATCAGCCATACTTCATTGGGTTTTCTCACTTTCAAAAGCGTTCAGCTGAAAGGTTACTGGTTTGATTCCCTGGTGGGGCACTGCTGTTGTAGCCTTGGGTTAGGTACACAGTTGCCTCAGTAAATACCCATCTATATAAATGAATAAAATTGTGAGTCACTCTGGTTAAGAACCACTAACAAATGAAAAGACATGGAAAATGTTAAGACATGGAGACACATGTATAAATGGGACATTACTTATTTATATTTCTGTAGCAGTAATGATGGGCTCATGCTTTACAGTGCATGACATCATTAATTTTAGGCTCCTGCTATGTATTCAGCCCCCTGTCAGAATGAGCACCCCCACATGTGACCCAAAAAGATAAAATTTAAAACCACATTTTCAGCCACACATGGCTCCAGCTGATAATTCTGGTTATTAACCATTTACCGTTTTTTCAGCCAGTATTGGCCTTGCAAGGATTCTCTTATTTTATCCACATTTACACTTATTTTTACATTTTGATGTTTGAAGTGATTTATTTTTTCATGATTTTCACACAATCAGCTGATGACTGAAAATACTCTAAACAACAGTCCTTGTTCTTGAATCAATACTCTAGCAATTGCCAATTAACTTTGCTCACAGCCTAGGAGACATTTATGAACATTTTATGCTTTGTGAATAGTATTGTGTGTGATTGTTGGTGTATATGTTATGTATCACTTTATTTGTATACTGGGGGAAAGTCACACATCTCATGGCAACATGGTCTCCTGAGTGTGACCAGGCTCAACTTCAACTACTAGGGGCGGATGTTCATATTTCGGAACACAGAGGCCGATTTCAGTGGTCAGAAAATTCGGTCACCTGTCAGCGAATTAGGGTTGTGACCAGGCTCCTCATGGAGTCATGGGTGATTACAAACAGACAGGTGAACAGGGAGTAGACACACAAAGGTGAAGGAAGCCTACTGGTTCTTAGAGGTATGTGATACACAACACAGGATAAGATAAGACTGTATGAGCTATTTGTCATTGTGAAGACAAATAATGTGAAAATGGCCAAAATATTAATACATTGAACAAGAAGTAGACAAGAGGCTTGTTCTTACAAAATACCTGTTCTGGCCAAAATAATTCATTTGGGAATTTTTTTTTAATTGTATTGAATCACAGAATATGTTAACTAACCTGAGTGTCAGTGGCTGACAGGACACTTTTGAATAGGAGTAGCCACTACACACAGAAAGGTTACATTGTCAGTCAAAATGCAAAACTGTTCATTGAATGGACGCATTTTCAGAGTTCTGTCTCATCATACTGGGGCCTAAATGTATTCCATTCTGCAAATTTGTGGGGGCAGAGAAGGGTGCAAGCTGTACCCTAATGCTGTTAAACAGGAATAGAAGTGTGGAAGCTAAGCTGTGCTTACAGAATGTTTCACAGCACATGTTGCAGGTCTGAATAGGTAGGCTGCATCTGAACCATAATGACATTGTCAGGGGTGCGGGCATGGATTCAAACGCAGACCAGGCGAGTGCGGGTTTCACAGACTTTAATAGAATCACTAGGCAGGCTCGAAGTCATAACAGGCAGGGCAAAACACCGGGGAGTCAGTCCGAATGAACACAAGCCGGGAATCGGCAACAGGAGCAGGCAGGGTCGGAATCCTGGAGGTCAGTCAGATCAGGCAGACAAGGCAGGAGCGGCAGGCAGAGACGATGTAGATGATCAGGCAGAAGTCAGAGATGAAACAGGGCAACACAAAAAGTAGGTGGGAACGAACCAGAGGAAAAATGCTGGACGAACTAGCAACAACACACAGACGAATGGGGCATAAGTAGGGCAGGGCTGATGGGACAATGGGATGCAGGTGAGCAGGCAGGCAGGTGGAGGCGATCAGGAAATCAGGTGGGCAGGGACAGGGCGGAGAGCAGGGCAGGGCTGAGACACAAAGGAAAACAGAAGCACATGGACAACAACAACACAGCTAGGAGGCTGGAGTACTGACAGACATGCTTTAAAGAGCCTACTTTTTGGAGTGACTTGGTCTAAATAAAACAACAGCAGATTAATTATGCTCCTGAATACATGGGTGTGCCTTATGGAAATGAGTGATCAATCTGTTTGTTTATATCATAATCTATACATTTTTCTGCCATTGTCTATAATGTTTTTAATAAGGCTCTTAAATGCACTCCAGGTTCTCTAACCACACATGTTCTAGGATGTTGTCTATGGCTTGTGTTGCTTTTTTATAAAGAGTTGTGTTTTAATTTCTGTTCTGTGCAATGTGGGTATGTGCATCATTGTCTGCTGTGTTTTTGGTATTTCTGTACCAATGCCATGCAAATAAATCTCTGTTCTATCTAATCTATCTGTGCTGGTATTATACTGTTGCTCTGGGGCCATTTTGTCATTACACTCACACTAAGAGGCAGTTCTGGTCAGTGTGAGCGTTAGGTGTTCAGGTCAGTGTTCTGTTTATTGAATTTAGTGATCCTGCTGCTCACAGCACAGAGTCATTCAGGGAACCCTGGGCTCCGCCCTCCAAGGCAAACGCACCTCATTCACCAAACACAAGACTACAGCAGCTGCAGTGAGACATTATAGGAACACCTGTCAAAGTTACCAAGGAGCTCCAGTTTTATAGTGTAGCTTAGCGCTGGGTCAAAATTAGGGGCCAAAATGTTTCAGAAGAGGCTTACATTTGGTTTATGATCAGTTTATATATATTTTATTAAAGGCAAAAATTATCATTGGGTTGGTGGACGTTTGTGAAAACAAGGTTAAATGAAATTGTGTCCTGCCAAGACAAATTATCACATTTATAAGTAAATCTATTCTTGCACTGAAATGGTTAGGGCCTGTTAATGGATTTCTGTGTATCAGCACTGGTGTTGGGCAGAAGCTACTAAAGTGAGGAGTCAGAAACGTGTGTATTTCAGCAGGATGGGAGCGATCAGGACTTCTCCTGCAGAGCCTTGATCAGTTCTGTCAGGGCTGCGATCTTGCACTGGGTGGAGGTGAGCTCGGGGACCGGCTGGGAGAGGTACTGGCCAACTCCGCTCTCAAACTTCTCCCAGCGAACCTCGTCCAGCACGCTGCTCTCACACTTTTCTCCGTAGAAGTCTTTCTCACACTTGCAGAACTCTCCAGACGTGCCCTTAATCACCGTGCAGGTCCCTCTGCCGCAGGACTGTGAGCAGGGGGGTGGGGACACCTCCTTACCCTCCAGAAATACAGTATAGGTAACTGTCTGATCCCAGACCAGTGGTCCTGTACTACACGTGACCTCAGCGTAACCCGAGTCTTCTGTTTTAAAGTACATGTCAGTATGTTGCCCAGCATGGAGTCCAGAGATACGGGGGTTGGTCTCAGTCTCTGTTCTCAGCACATCTATAAGATCAGTGGAAACACACTTACGGGCATTACCCCCACCCATGAAACCCGACGCTACGCGAGTGGTCCTTTCTTTCTGGAAATTATGCAGCTGATCTTGTATTTGTCTCTTTGTGTCAGCATCTACCCCAGCCCCCCTCTCTCTGCTGAACAGGACAACAATTCGGTCTTGGATGGTAACTTTAATGTAGCGTCCGGCTTCAGAGTGACCGCTCTCTTTCTCACCGTACACCACCACCACCCAGTCATGCCAGTAGTACTTCTCATCCAGAAACGCCTTTAGGTTCAAAGCTAAATCTCTGCTGTTTTGCCATGTGGTCTTTTTCGCCAATGGTCTTCACGTCGGTCCTGACCCACTTCTGGTAGTTCTGGATGCAGGTGAGCACGGCGCTCTGCTGGGCCTGCACCACCTGGCTGAGCTTCTGAGCCGACTCTCTGGCCTCGTCCTCGCCGTTGTGGCCTTTCAGCACGTAGTAATATAGGTTCAGCTGCAGGCCCTTCAGCATCACTGCTGTGAAGTGGTGACTGTACTGCACCACGGCCGTCAGGTTGCCTTTGAATTCGTCCGCTAGGATGTTGAAGAGGTTGGTATTGAGCGAGGGCTCGTCCTGTGTCAGGTAGCGGTAAAAGCTGGCCACGCTGCTCGCCGTGGCCGTGTCTCTGTAGAAGCTGATGAACCTCTGTGCATATTCCTGCAGCCTCTTCCTCTCCTCCTGTGTTTTGGCTGTCTGGAATTACCTCATGAACTTTGTGAATTCAGCACAGGAGTTCTCAATATGATTCTCGTCCTGGGAGTACACACGTTTTGATGATTGACCATTGATAGATGCTGGTGTCCAGGTACTCTCACCATTTGCCTTTCTGGGTTTTCTGTTGGTTACTTTTTGGTTGGAAATGCACAGTAGTTGGGATCTTAAGGATATGTATGGAGTTATCTGCAAAATTCTGTATTCCGATGGTTTTTTAACCTCATCTGAGGTTTTATTGCCACAGTACAGTACCAATCAAAGGTTTGGGTACACCTACTCATAGAAGGGTTTTTCTTTATTTTTACTATTTTCCACATTTTAGAAAAATAGTAATGCAGTGAACAAAAGTGGTCAATAAATCAAAACTCATGTATTTTTGATTATTCAAAGTACCCAGAAGTATTTTTTAAAAATATTTTTGAAAGAAATTCATACATAGGCATCAACTTCACTATCTGAATTTGTCTAAGAAACAAATTTCAAACATTTACGCTTAAATCTTTAGATCAAAATGAATGCATGTTGCCCACTATCTTCTATTTATCAGGTGTGTCCAAACTTTTGACTGCCTGTAATGGCTGACATGTTATTTGAAGGTGTTGCATTCAGTGCTTGATGGGTAACATTAATATGGAATGTTAAAGGCAGGTGAATACACTTTAATAGTGCTGATAACTGGCTCACTGAGTCACAGTTTTAGGGTTCCACACAGTGTTTGATTATATCATGTGATGTGATGTCATGTCTTTCCTCTTTGGACTCGTGTGTTCAGTCAGCCTTGGAGGTCTCGTGGTTTTACTTGCATGACCCCCTTCTGCAAGAGCAGGTAAAACGGTAGACCCCACAAATCAGTTGAGTTGCAGGTGTCAGGTGTTGGGGTGCTGAAAGCAGCTCGTACAGGGAAAGCAGTCAGGTGTCAAGGTGGATAGTTAAAGATTCATGGTGTAATGATCTAATCTGTGTGATTGAAGCAAAATATTTCTGCCTTATCTGCATAACAGTTGTGTTGGATGAGTAGCCAGCCCAGCTGTGGCTCACTGAACATAATGTACCAGCTTTGGTGGCTTGCTTTCAGTCAATGTGTCCAGATCATTTTCCCCTCCATTTGAAATTTGAGAACAATAGGGGTGTCAGTGGGGCATAGTGGTAAGGAGCTTATAATCAAAAGGTTGCGGGTTCAATTCCCCACTAGGGTGTTACTGCTGTACCTTTGTTCAAAGTACTTACCCCAGGATTGTTTTGGAAAATATCCAGCTTTATGAATGGGTAACATGTAAAAACTGTATCTTGTGTAAGTTGCTCTGAATAAAAGACTCTGCTAACTAACCATAATGTAATGATGATTATATCAATTTGAGTAATGTTGTTGAGTGACATTTAAAATTACTAAAAATGTTCAGTATTTGTGAAGTACAGGACACTGAGAATGCTTTATTTGTACATAAATCACAAAAAATTATTTCAGTGAAAAAAAAACACCAAGTTCATTTCATGTATGAAGTTATTCTATTTGGTCAATAGTAGCACTTGAGAAAACAGCTCTTCATAAAGATATTAGGTTTCACACCATGGAGTAAAAATGAATCAGGCTCATAATTACACTGCAAAGCTTAGGGTAAAAGAACGAGTATTTGCTTAATTTTCATTTAACACTCTGCTGTAACACATTTTAATATTTACCAAGGTCCTAGAAATTGCTATTGTTTATCAGAGCTTTATGCTAAATGTTTATGGATGTATCTGATATGCAGTGTGCAGGGCCTTAGAGGAAAATAGACTCTGCATGTTGCCTGAGGCAAAGCGTGATGCTGTCTCTGGAGTGGATGCCAAACACCTGAGCTATAATAAAATGCAGCCTTTGACCCGTTCATTTATCAGAATGTATCTGTGTTAACAAGGTCTGTTAAACCATTCATATACTCTAAATATACGTTATGGTGAACATTGAAATGCATTAGGATTGTGTCAAATATTATGGGTCGATTCAAAGTGAAAGCAGAACCAATTAGGCAGATAACAGAGAAATATGCAACTCAGTAATCTAACTCAGACAATGTGTTTTACAGGAGAGATGATCAGTGGGGTGGAATTTGTGCCATTTTTACTGAGACTTGGGCTGAAGTATGGATAGAGTTTCTCAGTGAAGGTGTAACCAGTGAAGGAGTAGATATGAGACCTGGCCTCCACATTGTAAAAGGAGACCTGACCCCCCTCATAATCCACATACACCCCCACTGTCCTGGGCTTCTCTCTCAGGGGGAGGAGGACAGAGGGACCAGCTAAAGCCTTGTATTCAGTCCCTTTCCTCAGCCATATGCTCCAGTATCCATTCCTAGGGTTCAGTGCAATACTCCCCTTCCTGGTGATTGACTCTTTGGCCACTCCTAAATCCCACTCAGGCTTCTCCCCAACCTGCACCTCATAGTAAAATCTCCCTGAGGAGAAACCCTCCTTTCCCAGGACATTTATAGCAGGATAGAACCTCTTTGGGGTGTCAGGGACATTCTCTGGTGTGTCTCTATCTCTCACTTGTTTCCCATCCTCAGACAGGTTGAGATAGGGGTTTGCTGTATCACGGTCCAGAGTAACATCCACTGTGGAGCGAAACAGAGAAATTATGAGTAATTTATTGAATTGAATAGATTCATTACATTTTCACATTCCATGTGTTGAAAAGAAGTACAGTATTAGCATATTGTAAAGGTGAGCCTTCACCACCTCTCCCAAATTGCTAGTTGTCAATTGTGTATTAATCATTTGTTAATTGCGTTCACATGTTGGCAATTTGTAAGGGAACCAGCTAAAGGGTTAACGAGCCACACCTTACTGATTGAGGCCTGATTAAATACAAGTGTGGCTTGAGAGCAGGGGGAAGGCTCAATTTGTCTCTGCTGTTGGCTTGCACAGGCTGGTTTCTCTGTTTGGTTTTAAAATAAATAATTGGTTTTTAAACTTTCATTCTTTTGGGCTCGTTTATTGGAGAAGTATCGGCCAGCTTCTCTACACATACCTACTGGAGCTTCTTTGCAGATGAATGCATAAAATTTTGAAAAAGAGGGAAACCTTGCACATTTTCATGCTTCAAACTGGTAGAAGCCTGAATGCTAAACTACTGTTGTGAGAGATACTGACTCTGTGGTGTCAGCTTTGGCATCTACCATGCCTTATAACCAGCAGGTGATACATGCTGTTGTTAAAAGACCAAGGAGTTTGTAACACTAATGAAATTGTGCACTGTTGTGTCATTATATATAGGAAATATGATTCTTAATGTGTTCATTTAGATGGTTCACTTGAACTGGGATAGATATCTCCATGGGGCTCATCTTTCCCTGGGCTGCCACACTGTACTGATAAACCTTTACATTCCTTTCCTGGACTACACTGGTGTGCTGTTTGATTGATCATTGAGGGATGGGGAATTGACTTGCTGATGGCACAGAGATATTTCATTGCTTCAGTGCTCTATGTAGTCTGTGTATTTGTGCTCTGTCTGAAATTGAGTGGTTACTCAAATATTTTTTATTCTTAGCTGCAAATTCAATACTGAAACAAAGCCAAACAGCTGTTGAACAGATTTCTTACAGTCATGTTGCTGTGACAGACACTGTATAATATTGTACTGGTGTGTGAAAAAAAAAAAAAAAAAACATGGTATGACAGACAAAAGTACATGTTCAATTTTTCTCTTCTAAAAATTGTTCAAAATATTCTACTTTAATCAAACAATACATAGCAAACCTACTGTTCTCAAATTCCACACTCATGAGACACTGTGGGTGCAGAGGTTCGAGCCATGAATGTTTGACTGCATTGAGGACTGGTGATCGAGATGGTCAGCTGGGAACATCTATTTTGTACTGAATTAACTTAAAGATTTGAATGATTATTGGGATTCCATTTATTCCAATCAGTGACTTATTGAACATAAACGGACAGTTTTTTAAAGCTGTACCCTCTCCCTGTACTTTTGTGTGGGGTGTAGTTTGTGTATTGCATTTATTATTTAATTCCTTGAGGTTAAGTGTTTTACAAATCCAAAATCCAAACATTCCTGTATTACTGCAGCTATTACAGCAATATTCAGGATGTTAAAAAAAAAAAAACTCACAAAGACAGAAAGTTCTGGAACTGAACATCAGTGAGACCATTTATCAATGTTAAAGCCCAACTTAAAGTGGATATTATCAGTCATTTTTTCGCATTCTAAAACATCCTCTCACTTTTTTAGGCTACAGTATTTTAAATCTTGAGGTTAAAGGATTCATATGTTTCTGCATTTGCCTTCATAAAGTATAGCAAAAGCTTGGGATCTTTCAGCCACATATTCAAAAAAAGTGTTGAAGGGGCAAAGATGATGACCAGTTATTAAAGTATACCAACCCACAATTATGCCACAAATTAATAACACAAGAAATCATCCTCACTGTTCTGACTTCAGACTCAGAGACAAGCATAATCCTACCTGCTGCTTCAAGAATCCACTCCCACACTGAAAGAGGACAGAATCAACATTAATGCAGACTATGCTGGATGATCTATATATTTATATATGTGTACAGTGGATGTGTGTTGGATTTGCTGAATGTTACTTATGATTCATTATTTTTGAATTACTTGTTTTTTTTATTGGTTTAACATAATGACTAAAAAAGGGTATTCAAATTGTTTTACAGGAACTGAAGCACATCTTAAAATAAAATAAGTTGAACAGTATTTGTTTACCTGGCTTAAAGACGACTCCTTTCTTTCCTGCAGAGGAACAGATACTTTGATCAATCTACATTTAATTTATGAGAATGTAGCTTCACCTGCCCTGTTTCCATCCATCATTTGAGCATTTTTGGACCAAAGTCTGTAGAACTACAGACAAATTTTGTGTGACATCTCCTGACCAAACCTGTCTCAACCAATGAAATATACATTTGTGATGGTTTCTCAGGGGTGGCATTGAGGTTTTATGTTGTCATGAACTAATTAACATACAATCTCCCAGACAGCTTCAAAAGGTTTTCACATCAAGTGTGTTTCCATGCATTTTTAAACACTCAGTATCTTCTACTGTTTTAATATATAAGTAATTCAACAACTATCAACTTGCAAATTTTAAAAATTTAAAAATCTAAGCAAGCAAGCTGAATGTCAGTTTGAACCAGGTTTTCCATAGCTCTTTTCAGTGCTGTAACTTTTTCATTGAGACTTGACTGATATTGAGTTGGATGGAAACAGGACATTTCTCAGGCAATGATCCCTAGTTTAGACACAGCTGTAATATGAGTCTGACAGCAGTCAGTGCTAATGCGCTTCACAGTAAGTGCTTTGTGATCAACAGCAGAATTCAGAACCAGGACTAGAACACAACCCCCAAGCTCACTGCTACCTGTACATGATCATATACAATCAAAGTGCCAATTGAAATATACTTTCAAACAAAGCATCACATCGGACGAAATCCTCTGGCCGATTGATTATATTAAATAAGAACTCAATGGAATGGTTGCTGCCTAAATGGCAAAACATTAATGAGATATAAAAAATTGTAAAAAGATCACACTTACGTGTCCATTCTGAAAAAACAGCTTGGACTGGAAACAAGGAACAAAAAATCAAGCTGATTTTTAAAGGAAACATGGGTTTAGCAGTATAATCCTCACATATACACTACCGGTCAAAGGTTTTAGAACACCCCCAATGTCTGGAAAGGAAAGACCTACACTTTTAAGGATTATAATGTTCTGTCTGTCTTCCTTTGTTAATTGCCTTTTTCTCACCATTATGATAAGCAATATACTACTTCCTGCAGTGCAAGATTGTCCAAATAATGCTTCAGAGGGTGTAGTTACACAGTCTGTTCTAACACTGCTTTTATACAGACATAGGGTTTGTAAGTAATCAACAAAAGTCGGGACACCTGTAGGAATTGTTTGCATCCACTTTCAAGGCTTAATTTACTTCCATTGCTGCAGAAAAGATGTAAGTTGTTAACCCATTACTTGTTCCCTGAAAAGGGATTTTTTATTTCTCTGAAATTTACATTATTTTTCAGTTTTTGGTAACATAAACTTTTTTTAACCTCTGGCAGTTTACCGCTTCCTTTTGTTCCATTTCAGGTCATTCACTGGACTTGAACTGCTTAAATTTCAATAAAATGGAAAAATGGAGGTGTTCTAAAACTTTTGACTGGTAGTGTATGTTACGATGATTGGTCACATGTGGCCAATGACAGACATTTTCTGTACAATTTTTACAGGCTAAAATGGAATATTGATTGAATATTGATGAAATGACTACAGATATGACCAACCACACACATGTCTATGTGGATACATACCTGTCTTATTGGTGTAATTGGAGAAGCAAATCTCACTGTTGTATGTGGCCTGCAGTTGGGAGAACTCCTCCTCCTTCTCCTCCAGCTCTCTCTGCAGCTCTGGGTAACAGAGAGGAAGGAAGCCATTTTAAGTGAAGGAAGTGGTTTTGACATAATCAGCACCACAGGGTGGCAGTGTGGTGCAGTGATTGAGGTGCACCACAGGGTGGCGGTGTGGTGCAGTGGTTGAGGTGCACAGTTTGTGACCTCAACCTTTGTGAAGGTTGCTGATGTGATTTCCAGGTGGGCAGCGGTTCATACTGTTTGTGCTTGCCCTTACATGTATAAAACTTTTATTATTGTATTTTTTCTATCATTAGCCATAGTTTCTCTATTTTTCTCATGGGCACCTACTGTGTATGTCAGTTTTTTCCTGCTGTGCTCTCATTTAACTAGAGCTGATTAAAGTGTTTTAAATCCTGATCTGGAAACTGTAATAACATAAGCACAACAGATCCACTGTCAGGCAACTGAGAGTTCATGTGTCAGGGTTATCTAAAAATATGTAACATAGATGAATATCTTTAAAGATATCAAAAAATATTTTGCTATACCCATTGCAAAGTGCGGTGTGGATCTAGGACTCTCAGTGCTGCATGATGACTCTTCCACACTGCGGCATTCTGTGACCTTCTCTTCCTTTAACAACTCAACACTCACCAAAGTTAAAATAATGCCAACCCCACCAATGATGTAACAACTTGACACTCACCAGAGTTGTGGGCAGTAAAGTTGCTGAGTTTCTCCTTCAGTTCACTCTGCTGTTGATCTGAGGGAAAAGAGAGTAACATAATTAAGCCCTTAGTATCCACAGTGCCATGGAAAAAAGCGGGAGATGGCAGTTTCCAACTGTGGATTTTTAATTGTCGCAGTAGAACACACTTAAAGCTTTTCCCCTGCTTCCTATATAAGATTAACATTGGAGCAGCTTGGATCGTTGAATCATTAGACCAGCTTTCTGTGGAGTCTCTGTGCAACAGGGAAACTCTTCTACAGTAGGAAATGAATACAGTTGCCAGGGTGCATCAGGAGCTTTGATCTTACTGAAACTGTACTTTCCAATTCACAACTGCCATTGATCAGCAAGCAAAAGAGAAAAAAGTCAGATAACATTACATTTCAAACACTTACACTGATGTTAATTAGCCAGTTAAACATTGGATTTAGAAACACATTTTAAGATAATTGTATGTCATGAAAATGCTTCACTTATACACTTATATCCTATTTAAAGAATTAAAATGGACTTAAACTAATTAAGAAATACTACATAGCATGAGGAGGTTTCAAATATAAAATATATAAATACATTTCTTAACCAGACTGACATCTTCATGTAAATCTTATTGCCAAACATGGAGCCATTTACAATAAACAATCATACTTCTTCCAGATTACCTCACCACTTCCTGCATTTCTCTGATCCATAATGTTGTGGGTTGCAGTCAGGATTAAGGAGGTGCACATGTGGGGTTGATGCAATTTTATTTCTGCACTTAGAACCCCAGTGTTAGTGTCATTCTGCTGTGCACCTGAGGTATTCACTTTCACTGGGCCTGTATGTCTTACAGCATCTTGGTTCACTGGCAGAGAGCTGTAAACCAGCCATTCAGATCAGCTTTGTCATGTGTGCTGATTATAATTATAGACCATCTGTGCACTGCTCAGACCACAGGCACATGAACAAGAGTAATGTAATATCTGCTAAGAAGGAGAAGTATTTTTCCTTAACCCAACTGTTTTTGCATATTCATTTATATGTTAGTATTGCAGTATGTTTTTATTTCAACATCATTTGAAATGATAATCATTCTGTAATAATTCTTTATGCTTATTCTGTAACTATAGTTTAGTATAGATATTAGAGATTACATATTTTGAAAGAAGGAACTAATGAAACCAGTTCTGAAAAATAAAGAAGTGAAATCATCTCTGACCCAACTGTTGTATTATCTGAACATGCTTCTCACAGAAAATCAACATGAAATCAAGAAACATGATGCAATGTTACTATTAAACCACAAATAACCAAACCTTAACCACAACCTTAAGCACACCAACACATATTGGTATGCTACAAGGGATATCATATTAAATATTATTTTGCATGAATTATTACCATAAATATTACACACACATCTGTATTACAGATTATTTTACAAACTTAATAAAGACCTCAATAATGTAGTAAATTATAGTAAATTCCTTATTAACACTGATAGTCAAATTCCAGCTTAGCATGGTTCTGTTCTGATAGTAAACCCCTCATTAACACTTACAGTAGAGACCCAGTTCAGTGTGGTTCTGTTCTGATAGTAAACTCCTCATTAACACTTACAGTAGAGGCCCAGTCCAGTGTGGTTCTGTTCTGATAGTAAACCCCTCATTAACACTTACAGTAGAGACCCAGTTCAGTGTGGTTCTGTTCTGATAGTAAACTCCTCAGTAACACTTACAGTAGACACCCAGTGCAGTGATGAGAGAGATCAGAGTGATGATCCACAGAGAGATGAACAGCAGTGATGTCCTCTTGTACAGAGAGTCTCTCCCAGCACGGCTCTGACCCACTGATGCAGGAAAGAGGACACATCTCTGTAGTTCTGAATGGAGCTGGGATTTGCCCTCTTAGTTTCATTTGAATATCTTTATTATTAATAGTTTTTAACTGAGGAGACCAATCAAAAGTTTACTGTCTGTTAATTGGCTGCTGGGGATGGCTTTATACTTGATAATACAAATACCCAATGAACTCCACTACAGAGTTTGGTAAGTGTTTTCTGAGTTTGTCTCTGTAGAAACAGCAATGAAAGCAGTTATTGTTTTGATGTTACAAGAGAGACTTCCCCTTTTCCTCTTACTCATTTAAAAAGTGTCAGAGTGGGTGAGAATGATTTGATAAAACTTACTATGATTGCCTATAGTCTTACTTCATAACTCATCTCAGCACCCAGGCAACAGTAAATACCACAGATTATACTTAATTATTTTCTCTGTAATAGAAAATGTAGCTTATTTAAACACTACATGTTAGATACAGTGTTGCCCTATGTGTAATACTGAGTGTAGCTGTACATTAGGTTTTACACAGTAGGTTACATTAAGTATAATTCTGTCTGTAATAGAGAGTGCAGCTTGTTTTCATAGAGATATTGCACCACAGGGCAGAGGTCTACATGACTGATCTAAATTAAACCCCATTTGGAAAAGATGCTTCAGAGTTTGTATATAGCAAATACACAGCAGTTCCCCATACAGTCTAAGCAAAAGTCATTTTCAATGCAAATCTGCAGTAAAACAACTGACTTTCCACTATAAGAAGACATGCAGCATTAATTACGTCCATGATCTCATGGAGGAGCAGCAGAAACTCAGTCATACGCTTATTTCTCTTATTTTGCTTGGTATCTGCTCATCGTTTTTGTTTTCTAAGTCCTCACCCTCATGGCTGTGATGCCCTGCTTTGGTCTTGATCTCTGAAGAGTCACAGATGTTTGAGTAAACTGCGTCAGGATCCATCTTCTCAAAGGTGCACTTTGGTTCACGCTGCTCTGAAGCACTGAGACAGTGTGACCCTATAAGGAATTTCTCTGCTCTTTAGTCTGTTCTGTGAGGGACAAGCTCTGGCCCCAGTGCATTGTGGGTTTTCCGATGTGGAAATGTCATGATCGATAGAGCAATGTTGAACTGAAACATTTTATTCACCATATTTGTTCCTTCTTCTTGAAGCTTTAATGAATTATTTCATGATCTGATACAAACCCTCTGTCTGAACATGGAGACACCTGATAAAGCCGAACTCCACAGAGCTGCTTCACCACTGCATCTCTACAGGACCACGTTACTGTGCAAGATGGTACTTCACAGTGAAGGACATTAACAGTGACAATAAGTGAGGTTAAATATGATTTTGCATCCTGGTGTAAAGTATATTTGTGCATTTATGTGTTTATTGTCTCTGTGTTTTTTTTTTAATTATGGATGTCATTATTACGGAATGTATCCCAATGAAATGACATGAACTTTGGCTGCAATATTGTCTAGATTCTGCTCAGGGCACACCCAACATCTGGCTGTGCAAACATTCCCATTCAGGGGGATTGTGGCACATTGTGAGCAGATTATCACTGCTTGCAGGTTGACTTGGTGTGGCTTTCCCTCCCTCTAGTGGATGCTTGAGGTTTGACAGCTAGTAGACATTTCTAATGCCCATGTCCATCTCTGAAATTGTAGTGCAGAAGATTTTGTATTTCGTGTCTATATAAAAATAAACACAATATATAGTGACATATGTTAAAAATTGCAATGTGGATTTTGATATAATTTTTTTTAAAAAGCACAGTATGTTCCTCACCCTCAGTAAAATAGGCACCACGTGAAACCACCTGACAATTATGCCAAATTTAATGTATAGGAAATTCATTTCAGTTGTATATACTTGATTATTGTGGCAGGTAACTATGCGTGTTTTAGCTTTTAGTATCAGTGTTGCCTTGCAAACCGTCAGACGCACCTTAAACTGCCTGCCTGCACTGTCACTGTGTGATTGAGAACAGGTAGCTCTGTCCTGTTGGTTTCTCCACACCTGATTGCAGCTGAATTCACTGCAGCATGAAACCGCGTGTGTGTGGAAGGCTGGGTGCTCCCTCTGTAATAATGGCAGCTGCAGTGTCCTGCTGGACTTCCTTTCCACATGAGTGGGGCAGCCAGGGGGCGATAGTGCGCAATGAAAGTATATAAAGTAGTTTTGTGACAAGTTTCATTAATGAAATTGCCAGTGTGTGAAAGTGACTAAAACATCCAAAAATACAAACACCCCTTTTCCCTATTTTTGATTGTGTTTGATCTAAGGTCCTGCGGCCCAACCACAGATGAGTAAATGTTGCATAAACTGACAAGCTAAGCATGTGAAATATTTCTGGGTCTTTAAGGTATTTATTCCTTTATTTACAAGTAGAGGAAAAAGGAAAGGGGCTTTTAGTAGGGTAACACACGCATCTCCTCACCCAAATGAAAGTCAAATCTGTATCAGTAAAATCAAGACCTTACCTCTGTGTCACATGGGGAGAAAAGGGGTCACTAGAAATATAAAGACGTATATACATAAATGCATCTACAAACTGATACAATAAGAATAGTTCATAACACTGGTAGATGTATAAATGTGACTTTTCCCTATGGCACATCCTTACTTGTGCATGTGGACAGCATAGATAATAAATCAGACTCCCTCCTTCCACCTGTTCTGTATGTGGAAATAAATAAGACATAATAAGGTTTATGCTTTAAGGAAATATGTGCGCTGAAGTGGTTACAGCACTGAACTAAAAGCTTCTGTCTTTCACAGCCTGAAGACATAGAGCACAGTGTGTTTCTCCTGCTGCTGTTCCCAGGTCAGTGAGGGTGTGTTTGTGTGTGTGTGTGTGTGTGTGTGTGTGTGTGTGTGTGTGTCAGGTTGCTTAATTAACAAAGCTTTTAACACCAGACATTTTTAAAAATTTCCCTCACGTTTTTCCATGTTTTTTATTCAATGTCCGGCCTCATGTGGCCAGAGTGTGCAGGCAGTTCCTGGATGACGAAGGCATTGATTACATTGACTGGCCCTCACGTTCCCCAGACCTGAATCCAATTGAGAACCTCTGGGACGTTATGTATTAGCGCATCCGATGAATAAAATTAGCACAAATAGCGCCACAGACTGTCCAGGAGCTCACTGATGCCCTGGTCCAGGTCTGGGAGGAGATCCCCCAGGACACCATCCGCCATCTCATCAGGACCATGCCCAGGCGTTGTTGGGAGTGCATACAGGCACATGGGGGCCATACGCACTACTGAGCCACATTATGAGTTGTCGTGATGAAAGTTGGAACAGCCAGTGATTTTAATTTTTCACTTTGATTTTCGGTGTGATTTTGAATCCAGCCCTCAAAGGGTTGCCAAGTTTGGTTTCCATTGACCATTCTTACGTCATTTTGTTCTCAACAAATTACACAATGTATATCAATGAAGATTTATGACTTGAATATTTCATTCATTGAGATCCACTGTGTGATTTAAATGTTCCCTTATTTTTTTTTGAGCAGTGTATGTCTATGCATATTCCACATAGTGAAAGATAATTGACTCACACAGAGGGAGCCACTCTGATTACAATAAGTGTGATGTCATGCAGATGTGAGTGGATGTGATGTGCTCACTAATGGTTGTGTTCTCAGGGCTCTGCACACTCTATTCCTGCGTCTCTCACTACAAACACAGCTCTCACTCTCACACAATGTTGTTATCTGCATGTGAACATGGAGATGTAGAGCCTCACTGATAACTGCCTCACATGCACGTTATTTCTCATACATCAATATGTAGATGTATAAACTGACTGATGATGCTGTTGTCTGTGTTATTCTGGCTGTAGAGTACTAGGACCAAACCCTCACCCTGTCCTGGATCCACTGGAGTCTCTCGACTCAGAACCAGAACTTCAGGGATGAGCAGAACCTTGCAGATTATGGGTACTAAGGCCAGATTCAGGTTTATTAGTTTTATTGCATTTCAACTCTTTTCCATTTTTCTTCAGGTTCTGTGGACATGCTGTGTTCAAATTGACTGGGATTCTCATACTTGGGCATAGAGAGGTAAAGACACTCATTAATTTACACAGCCACAGTTGTGAGGTTCTTTCTAATATATAAATATTATGCATTTTACATGAATATTATATCATTCTGAGAAATGTTCTTGAGCAACATTTAAAATGACTAAACCTTTTTTAGTATATATGGAGTACAGGACACTGAGAATGCTTCATTTGTTCATAAATCACAAATACATTTTCAATGAAAATCCCACCATGTTAATTGCATGTATGAAGTCCTTATTCTTTATAGATCAGTACTAGCACTTGAAAAAGCAGCTCTACCATTAAATTACTGATGTTAATATTTGTGCCACATTACATCACACAAATGAATTCAAATCTGCCCAATACTCCCTAAATCTTCCATGTAATGCAGCCCTGTCTTTTCCCATTTTGCCATCTATCAGGAAAGAAAGAATCTTTATGCATCACATCTAAGCCTTAAATAGCAAAACATCTTCTCTATTCATATAATATACTGCTGTTGAAAAGTACTCTTCATGTGACATGTCTATCATTTCTTATAAGTTGGTTGTACCTTCAATATGTACTTATGAGGTTTTTGCACACTTCAGGGCATTTTATGGAGACATAATTTGTATTGGTATTAAATAAAAATCATTCATTCAGTAAAGATGTTCTCCATCACCTGGCAGTGTAAGTGCTGTGTTTGCCCAGGTAATCTGTCCACTGTAGGCAGAGTTAATAACCGCTGCAGGATAATAACTGAAGTATATCAGAAACACATCTGTACAATAATAACTGAACTATATCTAAAACACAGCTGTAGAATCATAGCTTAACTGTATCAAAAAACATAGCTGTGGCATTATATAATACTCCTATGTAGCTGTAATAAAGATGCAAGATAGTAACTGTACTCTAATAGAAATATAGTTTTGCAGCCACAGAACAGAGCAGGTGAGAACACAGTTAGCATTGAGAGCAATGCAAATGAACTTTGCTGAATCACGAGGGAAAAGCTCTTGCTGTCTTAATTAGCATGGTCATTTATTTATTTCAGACAGACAAATCAAAACTCAGTTTGCACAAACTGCAGATTGGGAATGTACCAAAGTAAATACAGTATATATAATTCATTAGCTAACTGGATGAATTAAATTGGTGTGGTCATTTATCAGGTTTGCCAAAACTCAGTTTGCTCTAAGAATGTGCCCAGTCTAAATGTTATGTTAGACACAGTGAATTAAATGTACTGAGTCACAAGACATGTTTGTTCAGGTTGGTGCAGCAGTGACAGCAACTGGCACAGAGGGTAGGATAGTCAAACCCAATTGCCTGTAAATATCCAACTGTATAAATGGAAAAGATTAAAGGTTGTTCCTCAGTGTCTCCATTGACAATAGCTGATGGGCTTGGGGTGGAGAGGTTGCACACTGGAGTAGGACACTGCAGAGTATAGCACAGATGTTTGGTGGGCACACTGTGGTGCATGCTCTGGAGAGTAGAGCTGGTTCAGTTCTCAGAGGGTGCTGCTGCTGAGTATACATTGCCTCAGTAAACAGCTGTATAAATAAGATTAGTATATCTCAGTGCATTTCATGGGTTTGTGGAGAGATGCCAAGACCCCTTTGCTGACTCCATTCATAGGCAGCTAATGACACAACCAAGACCCGAACCCCTCACTGAACCACTGAGGGGCTTCACCAACCCACCACCCCCACCCTTTATCAATGATGCAGTCGCTTAGTTACTGGGTTTAGTTACCATTTTATTAGTTTCACATTTGTTAGTCACACATGGCCTGACAGAGCAAATAATCCAGTACATAAAGATGCTAGGATTCATACCATGGAGCAAAAAAATAATCCATAATTACAATGCAAGGTTTAGGGTTAAAAGAGCAAGTATTTGCTTTTCATTTGACTATTTGACAATCTGCTTTAACACATTTATAATATTTACCAAGAGTCTAGAAATTGCTATTGTTTATCAGAGCTTTATGCTAAATGTTTATGGATGTATCTGATATGCAGTGTGCAGGCCCTTAGAGGAAAATAGGCTCTGCATGTTGCCTGAGGCAAAGCGTGATGCTGTATCTGGAGATGATGCCAAACACCTGAGCTATAATAAAATGCAGCCTTTGGTCTGTTCATTTATCAGAATGTATCTGTGTTAACAAGGTCTGTTAAACCATTTATATACTCTAAATATACTTTACTGTGAACATTAAAATACATTGGGATTCAAATATTATGGGTCAATTTAATGTGAAAACTGCACAAACTAGGCAGATAACAGAGAAATATGCAACTCAGTATTTATTTCACATTAAACCTGTAATCTAATTCAGCCAATGTGTTTTACAGGAGAAATGATCAGTGGGGCTGAGTTTGCACCATTTTTATTTAGACGGGGCTGAAGTATGGATAGAGTTTCTCAGTGAAGGTGTAACCAGTGAAGGAGTAGATATGAGACCTGGCCTCCACATTGTAAAAGGAGACCTGACCCCCCTCATAATCCACATACACCCCCACTGTCCTGGGCTTCTCTCTCAGGGGGAGGAGGACAGAGGGATGAGCTAAAGCCTTGTACTCAGTCCCTTTCCTCAGCCATATGCTCCAGTATCCATTCCCAGGGTTCAGTGTAATCTCCCCTTCCTGTTGATGGACTCTTTGGCCACTCCTAAAGTCCACTCAGTTTTCTCTCCAACCTGCACCTCATAGTAAAATCTCCCTGAGGAGAAACCCTCCTTTCCCAGGACAGAAACAACAGGATCAAACCTCTTTGGGGTGTCAGGGAGTTTCTGTCGTGTGTCTCCATGTCTCACTTGTTTTCCATCCTCAGACAGGATGAGATAGGGATGTGCTGTATCAGGGTCCAGAGTCACATCCACTGTGTAGGGAAGTGGAAAGAAATTATGAATAATTTGTTGAATTGAATAGAACAATGCCAAACTACTTTTAAATGTGTTTTAAATGTCTTTTACTTTTAAATGTCATGCTCATGTTATAAAACTTGAATTACAACTTGAAAAACCTGACCTACAATTTTTAAAGTATTCAGAATAGTTAATATATAAAAAATATGAAAAGGTTTACATTTTGATACTGTTACGACTAGCTTCCCTGTCTCGACAAAAACAATGAAAATGGCTGTAAAGGGAATATCTGGCTGAACCTGATTGTGTGAATTGTAGGGCAAAACCCAAACCAACATACCCCAAACCTGAGACATACATTACATTACATTTACATTTATTCATTTGGCAGAAGCTTTTATCCAAAGTGACTTACAAGTGAGGCAGAGTACAACACAAACATAAAACCAGAAGGAATCAACAATATCAGAAGTACTACATGACCAGATTTCAATGGTTGGCCAGACAATTTACTTCACTAGCTGGTCAGCTTTTCCTTGTATTAAAACCATTAGATTACATTGTTTCCTACTAAAGTATAAAACAGTTTTGAAAATGAGAAACTTTAGGGGTAGTGTTTCAGGAAAAGGTGAGGAATCAAACTTTTCTTCAGATGTTTTTTGAAGACAGAGAGGGACTTGGCAGAACGGATGAAGTGTGGAAGTTCATTCCACCATCGGAGGACAATGGCACAGGTTCTGGATAGTGATTTTGCGTCCATACCATTAACTTTGGGGTAGATTTGGGGGTGACTATTAGCTCTGGGGGTGTGTGTGAGGGGCTGGGACCATTAGCTTTGGTGTTTGTATTTGTGCAAATGCTGAAAGGTACTTCTAATATAAACACAGAGTGTGAAGTGTAACCAAGGGGAAATACCAAAACCCTTGGCAGCAGCATTTATGACAAAAAATGAAGATTTATTAAATGCATCTAGGAAGTTTCCAAACACAGATACTGTGATACTGTAATAGTAACAACATTTTATATAAATATGGTGTATTCCCATTAGTTTGCATCCAGTAAAAGGGCCATGGTCCTGCTGTTTTTTTTGTTGACCAACTAAATACAATCTCCTTTACTTGACTTTTTCTGTATGAAAATGAACAAGGTGAAAAGGACAAGTTTGCTTTAGAAACAAAAACCAGCAGGACACTGGTCCTCCAGGACCGGAATTGCCTACCCCTGGTGTATTGTAACAATTTAATTCACTACACTGATTTTTCTTTGTATTTAGAGTTTTGTATTTGTAGTCACAGACACGGAATATAGATTTGAACTGAGACTAAGACAAGAAAACAGAGGACTCAAACTTTTCTTTGTCATTGATTAATTATTTGTTCATTCCTCTTTGTCAATTGATAACATCAATGTAGCTCCACCAATGTGGGACTCTGGGTTTCCATCTCACCACATGGCAGATGTTAATAATGGTAAATTACACAAATAATAATACATTTAGTGACAAAAATAAGGACATTCAAAAACTGCTTTGGAATGGATGCCAGGCGTATTCATGATTTAAGACAGAACAGGCAGTTGTTCTGGGATGGGCCCATAATCGACACCATTTAGCTGCAGAACTGAAGCTGGTGCAGAAAGAAACATTTTCTTTTCACCCTTTCAGCAGCAGCGGGTGAAAGGGACTCAGCTCATGTTTTTGGAGATAAAATACCATAATGCAGCAAGCATGCAGAATCTCCTGTAGCAGGAGATTGGCCTTTACCCCTGCATTCAGTCTCTGCCAAAAAGGTATGATGAGCTTTTCAACAGATACTGGCTCTGTGGTGTCACCTGTGGCATCTACCATGCCTTAGTTATTTAGTTATTAAAGTATACCAAACCACAAATATGCCACAAAATAATACCACAAGAAATCATTCTGAATGATCTGACTTCAGTACAGTTTCACTCAGAAACTCCTTCACAGACCTAACTTCAGTACAGCTTCACTCCGAATCTCCTTCACAGACCTAACTTCAGTGCAGATTCACTCAGAAACTCCCTCACAGATGTGACCCAGCTCCTCAGACAGTGGGGTTTAAAGGGCTTTAAATACCCTGAGTCTCAGACTCACAGATGAGCACAATCCTACCTGCTGCCTCACGAATCCACTCCCACACTGAAAGAGGACAGAATCAACATTAATGTAATGATGGATGATTTATATATTTATATATGTGTACAAAGGCTGTGTTGGATTTGCTGAATGTTAATTGCATATCTGTTGTTTTATCTGTTACTTATGATTCATCATTATTGAATACTTTGCTTTTTCATTGGTTTGAAATAATGATTGAAAAGGGGATTCAATTGTTTTACAGGAACTTAAATTAAGCACATATTAAAACAAAGTAAGCTGAACAGTCATTGTTTTACCTGGCTTAAAGACGACTCCTTTCTTTCCTGCAGAGGAACAGATACTTTGATCAATCTACATTTTATTCATTAGAATGTAGCTTCACATGCCCTGTTTCCATCCATCTGTTGAGCATGTTTTGGACCAAAGTCTGTAGAACTACAGACAAATTTTGTGACATTTCCTGTCCGAACCCTTTCTAACCAATGAAATGTACATTGTCTGTGGTTTCTCAGGTGTAGCATTTTTTTTTCATTAATAAATTATCATGCAATTGACACTCCCTGACAATTGCAAAAAGTTATCACATCAAATGTGTTTTCATGCATTTTGGAACACTCAATACCTTCTACTGTGTTAATACATAACTAATTCAACAACAACATCATTAACTTGCAAATTTTAAATATTTAAAAATCTCAGCAAGTGAGCTTAATGTCAAGTTGAATCAGGTTTTCCATAGTTCTTTTCAGCGCTTAAACTTTGTCATTGAGACTTTAGCGACTTTGAGCTGGATGGAAACAGGACATTGATCAGGCAATGATCCCTAGTTTAGACACAGCTGTAATGTGAGTCTGACAGCAGTCAGTGCTAATGTGCCTCACAGTAAGTGCTTTGTGATCAACAGCAGAATTCAGAACCAGGACTACAGCACAACCCCCAAGCTCACTGCTACCTGTACATGATCATATACAATCAAAGTGCCAATTGAAATATACTTTCAAACACAGTATCACATAAGAATGAAACCTTCTGGCTGATTATATTGAATAAAAACTGAATGAAATGGTTGCTTCCTTAATGCCAAAATATTAATAAGAGATAAAAAGGTTGTTAAAAAGATTAAACTTACGTGTCCATTCTGAAAAAACACCTCTGACTGGAAAAAAGGAACAAAAATAAAAATGATCTTTAAAGGAAAAATGGGTTTGGCACATTATCCTCACAAATGTGCTAAGGTGATTGGCACATGAAGCTGCTGACAGACATTTTCTGTACAATTTTTACAGGCTAAAAAGGAATACTGATTATGAAACTACAATGCTATGACCATTTATACACATATCTATGTATGTGGATACGACCATTTATACACATATCTATGTATGTGGATACATACCTGTATTATTGGTGTCATTGGAGAAACAAATCTCACTGCTGTATGTGGCCTGCAGTTGGGAGAACTCCTCCTCCTTCTCCTCCTTCTGTTTCTGCAGTCGGGAGAACTCCTCCTCCTTCTCCTCCAGCTGTTTCTGCAGTCGGGAACGCCTCTCCTTCTCCTCCTTCTGTTTCTGCAGTCGGGAGAATGCCTCCTCCTTCTCCTCCTTCTGTTTCTGCAGTCGGGAGAACTCCTCCTCCTGCTCCTCCTTCTGTTTCTGCAGTCGGAGGACCTCCTCCTCCTCTCCTCAGTGGGAGAATTTTGTTTCTTTAGAATGCCTCCTCCTTCTCTTTCTGCAGTCGGGAGAACACCTCCTCCTTCTCCTCCTTCTGTTTCTGCAGTCGGGAGAACGCCTCCTCCTTCTCCTCCTTCTGTTTCTGCAGTTGGGAGAATTCCTCCTCCTTCTCCTCCTTCTGTTTCTGCAGTCGGGAGAACTCCTCCTTCTGTTTCTCCTCCAGCTCCTCCTTCTCCTTCTGTTTCTGCATTTGGGAGAACACCTCCTCCTTCTCCAAAGCTCTTTCTAAAGTGGGAGAAGTGGTTCTCCCCCTGCAGTCGGGAGATCTCCTCCCCCTTGATTCTGACTCCTCCTTCTCTTCCTTCTGTGCAGTGGGAGAACTCCTCCTCCTTCTGTTTCTGCAGTCGGGAGAATGCCTCCTCCTCCTTCTCCTCCAGCTGTATTCACTTGCTGTGTTCTGATATAAACCAAAGTTTATTGATCTGTTTTAAAAGCTAATGTGGAGCTGAAATCTTTACACTGCATTTTGGGATAATACCTCTATAGGTACTATTCCTCCTCCTTCAGTGAGTACCTCCATAGTGACTCTGTTCTGGAGAGCTCTCCTCCTATCTCTCTCTCTGCAGCTCTGGGAAACAGGGAGAAACAAAGTCCTTTTAAATGAAGGAATGGTTTTGACACAAATGAGTCCATTGACAGTTCCTGTGTCAGGGTTATGTACATATGTTTAATGGAGATAAATATTTCTAAAGGGTGGCAGTGTAAATATACTGCCATGTCCAAACTGGCTGTCTGGTGCAGTCATGATGTGCCAAAAGCTGGCAATGCTGTATGGTGACCAACAAGAAGTCTGGTGCAGTTCCACACTGGTGTATTCACACCTTTGGCAGTGTGGTTCAGTGATAAATAACAAATAAACACTCACCAAGGTTAAAATAATGTAACAATCAATGATAGAACAACATAACACTCACTAGAGTTCATGCAAACTACTCAACACTCACCATTGTTGTGGGCAGAGTGAAGTTGCTGAGTTGCTCCTTCAGTTCACTCTGCTGTTGATCTGAGAGAAAAGAGACTAACATGATTCAAACCTTACGATCCACACTGCCATGACGAAAAGCAGGAGAAAGGAAGTAATTTTACTTAACCCAAAAGATTTTGCATAGTCATTTATATGTTAGAATTCCAGTATGTTTTTATTTTAACATCATTTAAAATGATAACCATTCTGTAATAATTCTTCATGCATATTCTGCAATTATAATCTGTAAAATTTTTATATATTTTGAAAGAAGGAACTAATGAAACCAGTTCTGCAAAATAAACAGAAAACCAAATGAAATGAAGAAACATGATTCAATATTAATATTAAACCATAAACTTTAACTGTAACCTTACCTTGGGACACAAACACATAATGGCATGCTACAAGAGATATCACATTAAATATTCTTTTGCGTTATCACCATAAATACAAATATACAATATCTATCAAAGATTATATATCCAATAAAGACAACATTAACACATAAGTTTTGCAACCTCCAACATCAATAATTTAAAATAAGAGACCAATCAATGATGGTTCTGTTCTGATAGTAAATCATTAACACTTACCAGTAGAGACCCAGTTCAGTGTGGTTTTGTTCTGATAGTAAACTCCTCAGTAACACTTACAGTAGAGGCCCAGTGCAGTGATGAGCCATGAAGGAAAGCTAAGAGATCAGAGTGATGATCCACAGAGATGAACAGCAGTGATGTCCTCTTGTACAGAGAGTCTCTCCCAGCAAAGGCTCTGACCCACTGATGCAGGAAAGAGGACACATCTCTGTAGTTCTGAATGGAGCTGGGATTTGCCCTCTCTGTTTCATTGGAATATCTACAGTTTTTTATCTGAGGAGACCAGTCAAAAATTAAACTGTATCCTGTCTGTTGATTGGCTGCCAGGAAGTCTTTTTACATTGATAATACACATTCCTGATGATTTCAGCTTCAGAGTTTGTAAGTGTTTTCTGAGTTTATAGAAACAGCAGTGAAAGCAGTTATTATAGTGTTGTTCAAGGGGGAACTTCCCTTTTCCCCTCTTACTCATTTAGAAAGTGTCAGAGTGGGTGAGAATGATTTGGGAAAATGTTTTGCCGTCAGTCTTACTGCTCAGCTCAGCCCAACACATATTCAACAGTATGTACCACCAATATAATAAAGAATGTAAGTTAACATCAAATTTTACGTTGAGGAGACCAAAAGTTAAAACTGTACACTGTCTGTTGATTGGCTATCAAGGTGTCATTGTCTCTGTAATAGAGAGTGCAGTTTGTTTTCATAGAGAAATTGCACCTCAGGGCAGAGGTCTTACTGTGTTTGCCCTCCATCATTTTGCTCAGCCCAGCTCAGCTCAGCACACTGTGCATACCACAGGTTACATAATGATTCTGTCTGTAACAGAAACTGTATCTTATTTCAACACTACAGATTACATGCAGTATTGCCCTATGTGTAACCAAGAGTGTAGCTTTGCATTAGCTTGTACATAGTAGGCTGCAGTAAGTATCATTCTCTTTGTAATAGAGGGTGCAGTTTGTTTTCATATACTAATAGCACAACAATGCATAGGACTACATGATAATCAAAATTAAACTCAATTTGGAAAAGATACTTCACAGTTCTTTGATAGCAAATACATGCAGCAAGTTCCCCATACAGTCTGTGCTGATAGTTTAGAATCTGTAATAGTTAAGTACCTTCCCTAAGGGTACAGCAGCAGTACCCCCGTGGAGAATCAAACTTCCTTAACCACTATGCTACACTGCTGCCCCCAAACACACTTGCATAAACAATAAAAACATCATGGTACACATTAAACAATCAAGACATGCAGGCTGAAGCTGTTCCAGCAGAGTCTAACAATACAGAGCTTCCATCATCACACAAAGCACATGTACAGCAGATTAGTTTTAACATACAACCAATTTGTTGACTACATACCTGAAGATCCATAGTAAAATAATTGACTTTTTACTATCAGAAGATCAGCTTCAGTAATTATGGCCATGATCTCATGGAAGAGCAGCAGAAACTCAGTCATACGCTTATTTCTCTTATTCTGCCTGGTATCTGCTCATCGTTTTTGTTTTCTCAGTCCTTACCCTCATGGCTGTGATGTGCTGCTTTGGTCCTGATCTCTGAAGAGTCACACGTTTTTGAGTAAACTGCATCAGGATCCATCTTCTCAAAGGTGCACTTTGGTTCACGCTGCTCTGAAGCACTGAGACAGTGTGACCCTATAAGGAACTTCTCTGCTCTTTAGTCTGTTCTGTGAGGGACAGGCTCTGGCCCCAGTGCATTGTGGGTTTTGCAATGTGGAAGCGTCATGATCGATAGAACAATGTTGAACTGAAACATTTTATTCACCACATTGAAGCTTGAAGGTATTTAGTGCATTATTGTTCATGATCTGATACAGGACTGTCACCCCTCTGTGGTGAGACTGAACATGGAGACACCCGGCGCTCACAGCCGAACTCCACAGAGCTGCTTCACCACTGCATCTCTACAGGACCACATCACTGTGCAAGATGGAACTTCACAGTGAGGGACATCAACAGTGACACTCAAGTGAGTTTAAACACGATATAATTTTGCATCCTGGTATAATGTATATTGATGTATTCAAGTATTTATTGTCTCTATGTTCTTTTTAATAATGAATGTCATTATTACGGAATGTATCCCAATGAAATGACATGAACTTTGGCTGCAATATTGTCTAAATTCTGCTCAGGGCACACCCAACATCTGGCTGTGCAAACATTCCCATTCAGGGGGATTGTGGCACATTGTAAGCAGATTATCACTGCTTGCAGGTTGACATGTCCTGTGTGCCCCCCTCTAGTGGATGGGTGAGGTATGACAGGCAGTACAATTGTTTTTCCCACAGTGGTGGAACAGAAAGAGAAAGTATTGAGAAGAGTCTACAGTATTGGGAGAAATACAGGGGAAGTCAGAAAGGGAAGACACAAAGGGAGGTGTAGTTTCAAGTATACAAAAATAGAGATGAAAAAGTGCTGAAACTGTGGATTAGAGTTGATGGACAATTTGCATGTTCTGTAGTTCAGTGTTCAGTGTTCCTCACCCTCAGTAAAATAGGCAACATGTGAAACCACCAGACAAACATGCCAAACTGTATGTACAGGGAATTAATTTCAGTTGTATATACTTGGTTATTGTGGCAGGTAACTATGCGTGTTTTAGTTTTTATCATCATTGTTGCCTTGCAAACCGTCAGACGCACCTTAAACTGCCTGCCTGCACTGTCACTGTGTGATTGAGAACAGGCAGCTCTGTCCTGTTGGTTTCTCCACACCTGATTGCAGCTGAATTCACTGCAGCATGAAACCGCGTGTGTGTGGAAGGCTGGGTGCTCCTCTGTAATAATGGCAGCTGCAGTGTCCTGCTGGACTTCCTTTCCACATGAGTGGGGCAGCCAGGGGGCAATAGTGTGCAATGAAAGTATATAAAGTAGTTTTGTGACAAGTTTCATTAATGAAATTGCCAGTGTGTGAAAGTGACTAAAACGTCCAAAAATACAAACGCCCCTTTTCCATATTTTTGATTGTGTTTGATCTAAGGTCCTGCGGCCCAACCACAGATGAGTAAATGTTGCATAAACTGACAAGCTAAGCAAGTGAAATATTTCTGGGTCTTTAAGGTATTTATTCCTTTATTTACAAGTAGAGGAAAAAGGAAAGGGGCCTTCTAGTAGGGTAACACAAGCATCTCCTCACCCAAATGAAAGTCAAATCTGTATCAGTAAAATCAAGACCTTCCCTCTGTGTCACATGGGGAGAAAAGGGGTCACTAGAAATATAAAGACGTATATACATAAATGCATCTACAAACTGATACAATAAGAATAGTTCATAACACTGGTAGATGTATAAATGTGACTTTTCCCTATGGCACATCCTTACTTGTGCATGTGGAGAACATAGATAATAAATCAGACTCCCTCCTTCCACCTGTTCTGTATGTGGAAATAAATAAGACATAATAAGGTTTATGCTTTAAGGAAATATGTGTGCTAAAGTGGTTACAGCACTGAACTAAAAGCTTCTGTCTTTCACAGCCTGAAGACATAGAGCACAGTGTGTTTCTCCTGCTGCTGTTCCCAGGTCAGTGAGGGTGTGTTTGTGTGTGTGTGTGTGTGTGTGTGTGTGTGTGTGTGTGTGTGTGTGTGTGTGTCAGGTTGCTTAATTAACAAAGCTTTTAACACCAGACATTTTAAAAAAATTTCCCTCACGTTTTTCCATGTTTTTTATTCAATGTCCGGCCTCATGTGGCCAGAGTGTGTAGGCAGTTCCTGGATGACGAAGGCATTGATTACATTGACTGGCCCTCACGTTCCCCAGACCTGAATCCAATTGAGAACCTCTGGGACGTTATGTATTAGCGCATCCGATGAATAAAAGTAGCGCCACAGACTGTCCAGGAGCTCACTGATGCCCTGGTCCAGGTCTGGGAGGAGATCCCCCAGGACACCATCCGCCGTCTCATCAGGAGCATGCCCAGACGTTGTTGGGAGTGCATACAGGCACATGGGGGCCATACGCACTACTGAGCCACATTATGAGTTGTCGTGATGAAATTTACGCAAGTTGGAACAGCCTGTGATTTTAATTTTTCACTTTGATTTTCGGTGTGATTTTGAATCCAGCCCTCAAAGGGTTGATGAGTTTGGTTTCCTACGTCATTTTGTTCTCGACAAATTACACAATGTATATCAATGAAGATTTTCGACTTGTATATTTCATTCATTGAGATCCACTGTGTGATTGAAGTGTTCCCTTATTTTTTTGAGCAGTGTATGTCTATGCATATTCCACATAGTGAAAGATGACTCACACAGAGGGAGCCACTCTGATTACAATAAGCGTGATGTCATGCAGATGTGAGTGGATGTGATGTGCTCACTAATGGTTGTGTTCTCAGGGCTCTGCACACTCTATTCCTGCGTCTCTCACTACAAACACAGCTCTCACTCTCACACAATGTTATCTGCATGTGACCATGGAGATGTAGAGCCTCACTGATAACTGCCTCACATGCACGTTATTTCTTATACATTAATATGAGGATGTATAAGCTGATTGATAATGCCATTGTCTGTTTTATTCTGGCTGTAGAGTAATAGGACCAAACCCTCACCCTGTCCTGGATCCACTGGAGTCTCTCGGCTCAGAACCAGAACTTCAGGGATGAGCAGAACCTTGCAGATTATGGGTACTAAGGCCAGATTCAGGTTTATTAATTTTATTGCATTTAGTTCTTTTCCATTTTTCTTCAGGTTCTGTGGACATGCTGTTCAAATTGATTGTGATTCTCATACATGGGCATAGAGAGGTAAAGAAGCGCTCATTAATTTACACAGCCACAGTTGTGTGCTTCTTTCTAATATATAAATATTATGTATTTTGTATGAATATTATATCATTCTGAGAAATGTTCTTGAGCAACATTTAAAATGACTAAACCTTTTTTAGTATATACGGAGTACAGGACACTGAGAATGCTTCATTTGTACATAAATCACAAATACATTTTCAATGAAAATCCCACCGTGTTAATTGCATGTATGAAGTCCTTATTCTTTATAGATCAGTACTAGCACTTGAAAAAGCAGCTCTACCATTAAATTACTGATGTTAATATTTGTGCCACATTACATCACACAAATGAATTCAAATCTGCCCAATACTCCCTAAATCTTCCATGTAATGCAGCCCTGTTCCCATTTTACTATCTATCAGGAAAGAAAGAATCTTTATGCATCACATCTAAGCCTTAAATAGCAAAACATCTATTCTATTCATATAATATACTGCTGTTGAAAAGTACTCTTCATGTGACATGTCTATCATTTCTTATAAGTTGGTTGTACCTTCAATATGTACTTATGAGGTTTTTGCACACTTCAGGGCATTTTATGGAGACATAATTTGTATTGGTATTAAATAAAAAACATTCATTCAGTAAAGATGTTCTCCATCACCTGGCAGTGTAAGTGCTGTGTTTGCCCAGGTAATCTGTCCACTGTAGGCAGAGTTAATAACCGCTGCAGGATAATAACTGAAGTATATCAGAAACGCATCTGTACAATAATAACTTATCTATATCTAAAACACACCTGTAGAATCATAGCTTAACTGTACGAAAAAGCATAGCTGTGGCATTATATAATACTCCTATGTAGCTGTAATAAAGATGCAAGATAGTAACTGTACTCTAACAGAAATATAGTTTTGCAGGCACAGAACAGAGCAGGTGAGAAGACAGGTATCATTGAGAGCAATGCAAATGAACTTTGCTGAATCACGAGGGAAAAGCCACAGCTGTTTTAAATGTTATATAAAGTAAAGAAAGAGGAACGGCATCACAATGGTCAAAGCAGGAAATGCTTGTATTATCGTATTAAAAACTCAGAGATTGACACTGATAGACACAGTATCACAAGACAGATTCTAACCCAGAACTGTAAGAGGGTAGGATATCAAACTGAATTCCTGGAGGAGTGAGTGTGTATTCTTCATTTAGCTCAAGCTTCTGCTCTTGCTGTCTTAATTAGCATGGTCATTTATTTAGTTCAGCCAAAACCAAAACTCAGTTTGCTGTAGTGAGATTGGGAATGTACCAAAGTAAATACAGTATATATAATTCATGACCTAACTGGATGAATTAAATCAGCGTAACTGAGTCAAAATCAGGGTGCACACCAGCTCTCCTCTAAACTGAAGGTGCCCGCTTTGACGGTTACTGTAGGACACTGCTGCTGTACCGTCTGTCTACACTGGAACATGTTTGTTGTGGGGAAGCAGTGTGGTGCAGCAGTGAGGAGCAGAGCTGGTTCAGTTCTCTGCTGGGGTGCTGCTGCTGTACCCTTAGGCAAGGTACTTAACCCACAATTGCCTCAGTAAATATCCAACTGTATAAATGGAAAAGATTAAAAGTTGTTCCTCAGTGTCTCCTTAGTGACAATAATAGTGGGTGGAGAGGTTGCACACTGGAGTATACTCAGCAGAGTATAGCACAGAGGGTGCACACTGGAGTATACTCTGCAGAGTATAGCACAGAAGGTGCACACCTGAGTATACTCAGGAGAGTACTGCATAGTATATCAGTGTTTCAGTGGGTTTGATAGCACAGAGATGCCAGTTATGAATCCCTTTGCTGACTCCATTCATAGGCAGCTAATCTCACAACCAAGACCCTGAACCCCTCACTGAACCACTGAACCAAGAGCTGAACCCCTCACCGAACCACTGAGGGGCTTCACCAACCCCCACCCCCACCTTTTATCAATGATGCAGTGGCTTAGTTACTGGGTTTAGTTATCATTTTATTAGTTTCACATTTGTTACAGTCACACATGGCCTGACAGAGTAGATAATCCAGTACATAAAGATGCTAGGATTCACACCATAGAGCAAAAATAATCAGGTCCATAATTACAATGCAAAGCTTAGGGTTAAAAGAGCAAGTATTTGCTTTTCATTTGACAATCTGCTTTAACACATTTTAATATTTACCAAGACCTTAGAAATTGCTATTGTTTATCAGAGCTTTATGCTAAATGTTTATGGATGTATCTGATATGCAGTGTGCAGGGCCTTAGAGGAAAATAGGCTCTGCATGTTGCCTGAGGCAAAGCGTGATGCTGTATCTGGAGTGGATGCCAAACACCTGAGCTATAATAAAATGCAGCCTTTGATCTGTTCATTTATCAGAATGTATCTGTGTTAACAAGGTCTCTTAAACCATGTATATACTCTAAATATACTTCACTGTGAACTTTGAAATGCCCATATTACAAAAATGTCAAATTACATGACAATTTAATGTGAAAACTGCATTAACTCAGTAGATAACAAAGAAATATGCAATTCATTATTTTACATTAAAACTATCATCTATATCAGCCAATGTGTTTTACATGAGAGATGATCAGTGGGGCTGAGTTTGCACCGTTATCATTGACACACGGGCTGAAGAATGGATAGAGTTTCTCAGTGAAGGTGTAACCAGTGAAGGAGTAAATATGAGACCTGGCCTCCACATTGTAAAAGGAGACCTGACCCCCCTCATAATCCACATACACCCCCACTGTCCTGGGCCTCTCTTTCAGGGGAGGAGGACATCGGGATTAGCTAGAGCCAAGAACTCAGTCCCTTTCCTCAGCCATATGCTCCAGTATCCATTCCCAGGGTTCAGTGTAATCTCCCCCTTCCTGTTGATGGACTCTTTGGCCACTCCTAAATCCCAGTCAGTCTTCTCTCCAACCTGCACCTCATAGTAAAATCTCCCTGAGGAGAAACCCTCCTTTCCCAGGACACAGACAACAGGATCAAACCTCTTTGGGGTGTCAGGGAGTTTCTGTCGTGTGTCTCCATCTCTCACTTGTTTCCCATCCTCAGACAGGATGAGATTGGGATGTGCTGTATCAGGATCCAGAGTCACATCCACTGTGGAGAAGACCAGGGAGAGAAATTTTGAATAAGTTGGTTAAACTGAACACATTTATTACATTTTCACTTTACCTGTGTTGAAAAGACAGTATTTGCACATGCACTGGAGTGTTTTTTATGTGTTCAGAAGAACACAAATTTTGAAACATAAACATTGCAGATTTTCACACTTCAAACTGGTATAAGCTACAATGCTGAAGTAGTATAATCAATATCATGATATAAACCTTGAATTTTAGTGACAAATTTTAAAAGTATTCTGATTCGTTAACATGTAACAAATATGAAAAGGTTTACATTTTGATACTGTCATGACTAGCTTCCTTGGCTTGACAAAAATGATGAAAATGGCTGTAAAAGGAATAGCTGGCTGAACCTGATTGTGTGAATTATACAGCAAAACCCAAACCAACAAACCCCCAAAACGGGATACACCATTAGCTCTGGGGTGTGTGAGGGAGGTGTGACCATTGGATCTGGGGTTTGGATTAGTACAAAGGCTTAAGGGTAGTTTAATAAAAATGAAAGTGTAACCAAGGGGAAATACCAGAACACTTGACAGCAGCAATTATGGTAAAAAAATGAAGGTTTATTAAATGCAAATACTGTGATACTGTAATAGTAACGTGTTATGTAAAAATAGGATAATAGTAGTAGTTTTCTCTGAGAGTGATTTCTCATTGTATTTTGACTTTTGTATTTGTAGTAACAGATACAGCAGACAGGCAACTACAAAAAATTGAGGAATCAAACTTTTTGTGTGTTTAATATTTGCTTATTCCTTTGAGTTTAGTCAATGAATAACATCAATGAAGCCCTGCAAAGGAATTCACACACTGTATACACCTGTATCAATAAAGTGTAACAATCTCACAGTTCACGTGAACCTGTAATCTCAGGGCAGAGTGGTGTTCTCTGTATATGAGCACAGTTGTATAGAATACACACTGACTGAACCAAATACAGCACCTCCCTCAGCGAGAGGCATTACTCATGATTTCCCCCAGTTTGCCAGTTTCTTTCTGAATTTGACGTGACAAGCTGCTCATGTTAAACTGTAAACCAAGCAGGACTCTGGGTTTCCATCTCGCCACATGGCAGATGTTGCTATGGTAAATTACACAAATGGCTACACAGAGTGACAAAAATAAGGACATTCAGAAACTGCTTTGGAACGGATGCCTGGTGTGACATGATTTAAGAAAGAACAGGCAGTCATTAGGGACATGCCCATAAGCGACCCTGAGCTGCGGCAGAATGAACAGCAGCAGTGGGTGAAAGGGACTCAGCCGATGGCTTTGGAGATCTGCCACCATAATGCAGCAAGCATGCAGAATCTCCTGTAGCAGGAGATGGAGCTTACCCCTGCATTCAGTCTCTGCCAAGTTCAGGTATGATGAGCTCTGCTGACAGATACTGGCTCTGTGGTGTCACCTGTGGCATCTACCATGCCTTATAACCAGCAGGTGATACATGCCACTGTTCTTAATGTGGTCATGGCTGACTTGAACTGGGATGGATATCTAGATGACATAATGATCATATTTCCCTGGGCTGCCACACTGTACTGATAAACCTTTACATTCCTTTCCTGGACTACATTGATGTGGTGCTTCGATTGACCATTGAGGGATGGGGAATTGATTAGCTGATAACACAGAGATTTCATTACTTCAGCCCTCTATGTAGTCTGTGCATATGTGCTCTGTCTGAAACTGATTGGTTACTCAAATTTTTTTTTTTCATTTGTAGCTGCAAATTAAATACCAAACACAAAGCCAAACAACTGATGAACAGATTTCTAACAGTCATTTATTTTGCTGTGACAGACAGATATATTATATTGTAGTATCTGTGTGTGGAAGCCAAAAACATGCTACATAAGACAAAAGTACATGTTCAGTTCTTTTGTTCAATTCTTTTCTGCTGAAAAATGTTCAAAATTTTCAGTTTGAGCCTAATATATTATTTTACAGAGCAAACATATTGTTCTCAAATAATACATTTAAATCCACACAAGATACTTCCGATGGAGAGTCTGTGGGGGTTTGAGCCATGAGTGTTCGACTGCATTGAGGACTGGTGATCGAGATGTTCAGCTGAGAACATCTATTTTGTGCTCAATTAACAATTTCTCTGTAGATTTGGATGAATAAACTCCCTATCCTTCTCATTATGTTTTATAGTTTGTAAAGTGATCTTTGGGAATTTGGCTTTCTGAACCTTTTTCTTAACTGCACTTAAATTGATCATTTTGAAAAGCTGTAACCTGTATTTTTGTGTGGTGTGTAGTTTGTGTATTTCATTTATGATTTAATTCATTTAAATTAAACAAAACTATCTATATTTAAATGCTTTATATTTTAATATCAAAATGCTATGTCTCCCTATTAGTTTGCATTATAAAAATGTCTTTATGGGTTTTGATATCTTATAAGCACTTCAGCCTTTGCTTGACCTTTTCTGTATAGGAAAATGAACGATGAAGGACAAGTTTGCTTTAAAGATTGAGGCTGAGGTGTGATGGTTCCACTACTTATGTGCAATTGAACGTGAAGTCTGGACTAATTTAAAAGTCTACTTTAACTAACTCCTAATTTACATAAGACTATATTTTTAACTAACAGTATGATGTCTGTTTCAAGACAAGGCTGCTTGTTTTATTCAGTATCTTGTAAGCACTGTATGTCTATCATGTAATAAAATAATAATAATAATAATAATAATAATACATTTCATGTATTTTATAAATCCAAAATCCAAACACTCCTTTATTACTGCACCTATTACAGTAATATTCATGCTGTAAAAAACTCACAAAGACGGAGAGTTCTGGAACCATTTATCACTGTTAAAACCCAACTTAAGCTGGATATTATCAAGCATTTTCTTTTGGCATTTTCTTTTTCACATTCTAAAAGATCTCAGTTTTTAGGCTAAAATAATTTCTAAATGTTAAGGCTAAAGGATTCATGTTTTTGCATTTGCTTTCATCAGTTACAGTATGGCAAAAGGTGGGAATCTTTCAGCCACATCTTAATAAAAAATGTTGAAGCGGCATATTAATGAACAGTTATTAAAGTATACCAAACCACAAATATGCCACAAATTTGTAACCCAAGAAATCATTATGACTGATCTTCACAGATGTGACCCAGCTCCTCAGACAGTGGGGCTTAAAGGGTATGATTGAGTTCCAGACTCACAGAGGAGCACAATCCTACCTGCTGCTTCACGAATCCACTCCCACACTGAAAGAGGACAGAATCAACATTAGTGAAATGATGGATGATTTATATATTTATATATGTGTACAAAGGCTGTGTTGGATTTGCTGAATGTTAATTGCATATCTGTTGTTTTATCCGTTACTTATGATTCATCATTATTGAATACTTTGCTTTTTCATTGGTTTGAAATAATGATTGAAAAGGGGATTCAGTTGTTTCACAGGAACTTAAATTAAGCACATATTAAAACAAAGTAAGCTGAACAGTCATTGTTTTACCTGGCTTAAAGACAACTCCTTTCTTTCCTGCAGAGGAACAGATACTTTGATCAATCTACATTTTATTCATTGGAATGTAGCTTCACCTGCCCTGTTTCCATCATTCTGTTGAGCAGGTTTTGGACCAAAGTCTTTAGAACTACAGAAAAATTTTGTGTGACATTTCCTGTCTGAACCCTTTCTAACCAATGAAATGTACATTGTCTGTGGTTTCTCAGGTACAGCATTGGGGGGAATTTTTTGTTCTCATTAATAAATTATCATGCAATTGACACTCCCTGACAACTGCAAAACGTTATCACATCAAATGTGTTTTCATGCATTTTTGGAACTCTCAATACCTTCTACTGTGTTAATACATAACTAATTCAACAACTATCATTAACTTGCAAATTTTAAAAATTTAAAAATCTTAGCAAGCGAGCTCAATGTCAAGTTGAATCGGGTTTCCATAGTTCTTTTCAGTGCTTTACCTTTGTCATTGAGACTTGACTGATATTGAGTTGGATGGAAACAGGACATTTCTCAGGCAATGATCCCTAGTTTAGACACAGCTGTAATGTGAGTCTGACAGCAGCCAGTGCTAATGTGCCTCGCAGTAAGTACTTTGTGATCAACAGCAGAATTCAGAACCAGGACTAGAGCACAACCCCCAAGCTCACTGCTACCTGTACATGATCATATACAATCAAAGTGCCAATTGAAATATACTTTCAAACACAGTATCACATAAGAGGAAACCTTCTGGTTCATTATATTAAATAAAAACTGAATGAAATTATTAATGAGAGATAAAAAGGTTTTAAAAAGATTAAACTTACGTGTCCATTCTGAAAAAGCACCTCTGACTGGAAAAAAAGGAACAAAAAATCAAAATGATCTTTAAAGGAAAAATGGGTTTGGCACATTATCCTCACAAATGTGCTAATGTGATTGGCACATGAAGCTGCTGACAGACATTTTCTGTACAATTTTTACAGGCTAAAAAGGAATACTGATTATGAAACTACAATGACTATGACCATTTATACACATATCTATGTATGTAGAATCATACCTGTATTATTAGTGTCATTGGAGAAACAAATCTCACTGCTGTATGTGGCCTGCAGTCGGGAGAACTCCTCCTCCTTCTCCTCCTTCTGTTTCTGCAGTCGGAAGAACTCCTCCTCCCTCTCCTCCAGCTGTTTCTGCAGTTGGGAGAACGCCTCCTCCTTCTCCTCCTTCTGTTTCTGCAGTCGGGAGAACACCTCCTCCTTCTCCTCCAGCTGTTTCTGCAGTTGGGAGAATGCCTCCTCCTTCTCCTCCTTCTGTTTCTGCAGTTGAGAGAACTCTTCCTTCTTTTTCTGCAGGTGGGAGAACTCCCCCTCCTTCACCTCCAGCTCTCTCTGCAGCTCTGGGTAACAGAGAGAAACAAAGTCATTTAAAGTGAAGGAAGTGGTTTTGACATGATCAGTGATCATGATTTGACAGTGTGGTGCAGTGGGAGGTGCACCACCTCCTCCTTCTGTTGGTGCAGTGGTTACAATGTGCCACAGAGTGGCAGTGTGGTGCAGTGGCTATGATGTGCCACAGGGTGGCAGTGTGGTGCAGTGGTTATGATGTTCCACAGGGTGGCAGTGTGGTGCAGTGGTTATGATGTGCCACAGGGTGGCAGTGTGGTGCAGTGGTTAAGGTGCAGAGCTCGTGACCTAAAAGGTTGCTGATCTGATGTCCAGGTGGGCAGAGGTTTGCACATTTTATGCTTGCCCTCATATGTATTTCATTTTTATTATTACATTTTCTTCTACACTGTAAAAAAATTGCTGCTCCAACTTAAAAAAGCAAGTCAACAAGCTGCACAGCCTTTTTAAGTAAATTCAACTTAGGGGGAGAAAGGGTCTAAAAATGTGAATTTCTTGAGTTCAATGAAATTACAATTTCAAGTATTATCAACTGTAAAAATGGAGTTTACCAGATTACACATTTGCTGCCAGCACTTTTAAACCTAAGTTGGGTGAACTAGTGGATTTGTATCAATTCAATTTATATTTTTAAGTTGTTAAAACTACTGAAAGTATGTTGTCTAAAAGATGTTAACAAAGTTGAGTAAACTTAAGATTTCAAGTTACAGCAACAAAAGGGAAAAGTTACATTGGTTGGGTCAATGACCTCAATACATGCTTCACAGCCTTTTTAAGTTTGCTCAACTTTATCTCTTTCCTCTGACCTGTATAAATACTATCTAGCCAGTTAAACTTTGAAGCACTTCGCCGCTGTGCCGTCCATCCGGCTGGACCAAACACTAAAGAGTGAGTAGCCGGGTTGACTTACTTTTATGTGCGGAATATTTATCCTGCTAACTGTCCTGTGACTGCCTATAGTCACCTTTTATTGATTTGTTTTAAATACAAAATGAGGTTTTTTCACAAAAAGAAAATTACAAGTCAATTCAGTATACCTCAGGAATCATCCGTTTTGTTTTCTGTGCAAGGAAGTATTGTGCTCTCTTCAATATTTCATGGACACAATGCTAACATTTGTGACTTTTTTGTGGACAAAAGTACAGGTGTTACATGGTTCCATAATGAATTTATACTTTTAATTCACAGAAGGCATTCTGTCTACGAAAAAAGGCCTGTTACACTTGGCCCCCCACAGTTTATTGGCTAAATTTTTTGTATTACAGTAGCAATGACCTTAAAACTGCAAATGAGCACCCATCATAATAATCGAATGTTTAATTTCACAATCAAATGCCAGGTCAATGTACGAAGCTTCGAAGCTTCAAATTTTTCAGTACAGCCCTAAAAAATTGTCAGTGCTGTATGGTGACCAACAAGAACTTTCAGCAGCTTCCACACTGCAGCATTCTGAGACCTTTGCCTTCCTTTAAATGTTAAATAACAAATCAACACTCACCAAGGTTAAAATAATGTCAATTCCAATCAATGATAGAACAACATAACACTCACTAGAGTTCATAAACTACTCAACACTCACCAGTGTTGTGGGCAGTGAAGTTGCTGAGTTGCTCCTTCAGTTCACTCTGCTGTTGATCTGAGAGAAAAGAGATTAACATGATTCAAACCTTACTATCCACAGTGCCATGAAGGAAAGCAGGAGAAAGAGAAGTATTTTTACTTGACCTAAAAGTTTTTTGCATAGTCATTTATATGTTAGAATTCCAGTATGTTTTTATTTTAACATTATTTAAAATGATAATTATTTTGTAATAATTCTTTATGCATATTCTGTAATTATAGTCTCTGGTTTTTTAAATATTTTGAAAGAAGGAACTAATGAAACTAGTTCTGCAAAATAAACAGAAAACCAAATGAAATGAAGAAACATGATGCAATATTAATATTAAACCATAAACTTTAACTGTAATGTTACCTTGGGACACTAACACATAATGGTATACAACAGGAGGTATCACATTAAATATTCTTTTGCATTGATTATCACCATAAATTTTATATACAATCTTTTACAGATTATATTACTTACTTAATAAAGACCCCATTGACATGGTAAGCTTTTGTAACTGCCTCATCAATAATTTCAGTAGAGACCCAGTTCAGTGTGGTTTGGTTCTGATAGTAAAGTCCTCATTAATACTTACAGTAGAGACCCAGTTCAGTGTGGTTTGGTTCTGATAGTAAACTCCTCAGTAACACTTACAGTAGAGGACCAGTGCAGTGATGAGAGAGATCAGAGTGATGATCCACAGAGAGATGAACAGCAGTGATGTCCTCTTGTACAGAGAGTCTCTCCCAGCATGGCTCTGACCCACTGATGCAGGAAAGAGGACACATCTCTGTAGTTCTGAATGGAGCTGGGATTTGCCCTCTTAGTTTTGTTGGAATATCTTTAGAGTTTTTATCTGAGGAGACCAATCAAAAGTTTAAATTGTATACTGTCTGTTGATTGGCTGCCAGGGACAGCTTTTTGCTTGACAATACACATTCCTGATGATTTCAGCTCCAAAGTTTGGTAAGTGTTTTCTGAGTTTAACTCCATAGAAACAGCAATGAAAGCAGTTATTATAGTGCTGTTCAAGGGGGAACTTCCCTTTTCCTCTTACTCATTTAGAAAGTGTCAGAGAGGGTGAGAATGATGTGGTGAATCTTATTATCTCTGCCTTCAATCTTACTGCTCGACTCAACTCAGCACACAGGTAACAGTGCATACCACAGGTTACATAATGATTCTGTCTGTAATAGAAAGTGTAGCTTCTTTAAACACCACAGGTTACATACAGTGTTGCCCTATGTGTAATAGAGAGTGTAGCTGTACATTAGGTTTTACATAGTAGGTTACATTAAGTATCATTCTGTCTGTAATAGAGACTGCATTTTGTTTTCATAGACGAAAAAGCACCACAGGGCAGAGGTCTACATGACTGATGTAAACTAAACTCTATTTGGATAAGATACTTCACAGTTCTTGGATAGCAAATACACACAGCAGATCCCCATACAGTGTTGTCAATAGTTTAAAACCTGTAATAGGTTATACAGTCATTTCAACTCCAAATCCATACATTGCGTGATTGGCATTTTAACAGACACTGTTATCCAGAGCAACTTACAGTAATTACAAGTTTTTACAATGTTATCTATTCATAAACCTAGATTTTTGTGCAATTGTGTGTTAAGTACCTTTCTTAAAGGTAGAGCAGCATTTGGTTATAAGTCCTGCTCCTTAACCACTATGCTACACTGCTGCCCCCAAACACACTTGCATAAACAATATTCTGCCCGGTATCTGCTTATCGTTTTTGTTTTCTCAGTCCTTACCCTCATGGCTGTGATGCCCTGCTTTGGTCCTGATCTCAGAAGAGTCGCACATTTTTGAGTAAACTGCATCAGGATCCATCTTCTCAAAGGTGCTCTTTGGTTCACGTTGCTCTAAAACACTGAGAGAGTGTGACCCTATAAGGAACTTCTCTGCTCTTTAATCTGTTCTGTGAGGGACAGGCTCTGGCCCCAGTGCATTGTGGGTTTTGCGATGTGGAAACATCATGATCGATAGAACAATGTTGAACTGAAACTGAACTGAAACTGAATTTCATTCACCATATTTGTTCCTTCTTTAGCTTGAAGGTATTTAGTGCATTAATGCTCATGATCTGATACAGGACTGTCACCCCTCTGTGGTGAGACCGAACATGGAGACACCCGGCGCTCACAGCCGAACTCCACAGAGCTGCTTCACCACTGCATCTCTACAGGACCACATCACTGTGCAAGATGGACCTTCTTAGTGAAGGACATTAACAGTGACACTCAAGTGAGATTAAACATGATATAATTGTGCATCCTGGTATAATGTATTTTGGTGTATTTATGTATTTATTGTCTCTACACTCTTTTTAATAATGAATGTCATTATTACAGAATGTATCCCAATGAAATGACATAAATTTTGGCTGCAATGTTGTCTAAATTCTGCTCAGGGCACACCCAACATCTGGCTGTGCAAACATTCCCATTCATGGGGATTGTGGCACATTGTGAGCAGATTATCACTGCTTGCAGGTTGACATGTCCTGTGTGCCCCCCTCTAGTGGATGGGTGAGGTATGACAGGCAGTACAATTGTTTTTTCCCACAGTGGTGGAACAGAAGAGAAAGTTCTGAAGAAGAGTCTACAGTATTGGGAGAAATACAGGGGAAGTCAGAAAGGGAAGACATAAAGGGAGATGTAGTTTCAAGTATACAAAAATAGAGATGAAAAACTGCTGAAACTGTGGATTAGAGTTGATGGACAATTTGCATGTTCTGTAGTTCAGTGTTCTGTGTTCCTCACCCTCAGTACAATAGGCAACATGTGAAACCACCAGACAAACATGCCAAATTGTATGTACAGGGAATTAATCTCAGTTGTATATACTACTTATTGTGGCAGGTACCTATGCGTGTTTTAGCTTTTATCATCATTGTTGCCTTGCAAACTGTCAGACGGTGCACTGTCACTGTGTGATTGAGAACAGGCAGCTCTGTCCTGTTGGTTTCTCCACACCTGATTGCAGCTGAATTCACTGCAGCATGAAACCGTGTGTGTGTGGAAGGCTGGGTGCTCCCTCTGTAATAATGGCAGCTGCAGTGTCCTGCTGAACTTCCTTTCCACAAGAGTGGGCGAGCCAAGGGGCGATAGTGTGCAATGAAAGTATATAAAGTAGTTTTGTGACAAGTTTCATTAATGAAATTGCCACTGTGTGAAAGTGACTAAAACGTCCAAAAATACAAACGCCCCTTTTCCATATTTTTGATTGTGTTTGATCTAAGGTCCTGCGGCCCAACCACAGATGAGTAAATGTTGCATAAACTGACAAGCTAAGCAAGTGAAATATTTCTGGGTCTTTAAGGTATTTATTCCTTTATTTACAAGTAGAGGAAAAAGGAAAGGGGCCTTCTAGTAGGGTAACACAAGCATCTCCTCACCCAAATGAAAGTCAAATCTGTATCAGTAAAATCAAGACCTTACCTCTGTGTCACATGGGGAGAAAAGGGGTCACTAGAAATATAAAGACGTATATACATAAATGCATCTACAAACTGATACAATAAGAATAGTTCATAACACTGGTAGATGTATAAATGTGACTTTTCCCTATGGCACATCCTTACTTGTGCATGTGGAGAGCGTAAAGATAATAAATCAGACTCCCTCCTTCCACCTGTTCTGTATGTGGAAATAAATAAGACATAATAAGGTTTATGCTTTAAAGAAATATGTGCGCTAAAGTGCTTACAGCACTGAACTAAAAGCTTCTGTCTTTCACAGCCTGAAGACATAGAGCACAGTGTGTTTCTCCTGCTGCTGTTCCCAGGTCAGTGAGGGTGTGTTTGTGTTTGTGTGTGTGTGTGTGTGTGTCAGGTTGCTTAATTAAAAAGCTTTTAACACCAGACATTTTAAAAAATTTCCCTCACGTTTTTCCATGTTTTTTATTGAATGCCCGGCCTCATGTGGCCAGAGTGTGCAGGCAGTTCCTGGATGACGAAGGCATTGATTACATTGACTGGCCCTCACGTTCCCCAGACCTGAATCCAATTGAGAACCTCTGGGACATTATGTCTTAGCGCATCCGATGCCGCCAAATAGCGCCACAGACTGTCCAGGAGCTCACTGATGCCCTGGTCCAGGTCTGGGAGGAGATCCCCCAGGACACCATCCGCCGTCTCATCAGGAGCATGCCCAGACGTTGTTGGGAGTGTATACAGGCACATGGGGGCCAGACACACTACTGAGCCACATTATGAGTTGTCGTGATGAAATTTACGCAAGTTGGAACAGCCTGTGATTTTAATTTTTCACTTTGGTTTTCGGTGTGATTTTGAATCCAGCCCTCAAAGGGTTGATGAGTTTGGTTTCCTACGTCATTTTGTTCTCGACGAATTACACAATGTATATCAATTAAGATTTTCGACTTGTATATTTCATTCATTGAGATCCACTGTGTGATTGAAGTGTTCCCTTATTTTTTTGAGCAGTGTATGTCTATGCATATTCCACATAGTGAAAGATGACTCACACAGAGGGAGCCACTCAGATTACAATAAGTGTGATGTCATGCAGATGTGAGTGGATGTGATGTGCTCACTAATGGTTGTGTTCTCAGGGCTCTGCACACTCTATTCCTGCGTCTCTCACTATAAACACAGCTCTCACTCTCACACAATGTTATCTGCATGTGACCATGGAGATGTAGAGCCTCACTGATAACTGCCTCACATGCACATTATTTCTCATACATTAATATGAAGATGTATAAGATGACTGATAATGCCGTTGTCTGTGTTATTCTGGCTGTAGAGTACGAGGACCAAACCCTCACCCTGTCCTCCATCCACTGGAGTCTCTGACTCAGAACCAGAACATCAGGGATGAGCAGAACCTTGCAGATTATGGGTACTAAGGCCAGATTCAGGTTTATTAATTTTATTGCATTTAGTTCTTTTCCATTTTTCTTCAGGTTCTGTGAACATGCTGTTCAAATTGATTGTGATTCTCATACATGGGCATAGAGAGGTAAAGAAGCGCTCATTAATTTACACAGCCACAGTTGTGTGCTTCTTTCTAATATATAAATATTATGTATTTTGTATGAATATTATATCATTCTGAGAAATGTTCTTGGGCAACACTTAAAATGACAATTATTACTATATTTAGTATATGTGGAGTACAGGACACTGAGAATGCTTCCTTTGTACATAAATCACAAATACATTTTCAGTGAAAATCCCACCATGTTAATTGCATGTATGAAGTCCTTATTCTTTATAGATCAGTACTAGCACTTGAAAAAGCAGCTCTACCATTAAATTACTGATGTTAATATTTGTGCCACATTACATCACACAAATGAATTCAAATCTGTCCAATACTCCCTAAATCTTCCATGTAATGCAGCCCTGTCTTTTCCCATTTTGCCATCTATCAGGAAAGAAAGAATCTTTATGCATCACATCTAAGCCTTAAATAGCAAAACATCTCTATTCATATAATATACTGCTGTTGAAAAGTACTCTTCATGTGACATGTCTATCATTTCTTATAAGTTGGTTGTACCTTCAATACGTACTTATGAGGTTTTTGCACACTTCAGGGCATTTTATGGAGACATAATTTGTATCGGTATAAAATAAAAACATTCATTCAGTAAAGATGTTCTCCATCACCTGGCAGTGTAAGTGCTGTGTTGATATTTTGCCCAGGTAATCTGTCCACTGGAAGCAGGGTTAATAACCGCTGCAGGATAATAACTGAAGTATATCAGAAACACATCTGTACAATAATAACTGAACTATATCTAAAACACAGCTGTAGAATCATAGCTTAACTGTATCAAAAAACATAGCTGTAAGATTATATAATACTCCTACGTAGCTGTAATAAAGACGCAAGATAGTAACTGTACTCTAGTAGAAATATAGTTTTGCGGCCACAAAACAGCAGGTGAGAACACGGTTATCATTGACAACAATGCAAATGTACTTTGCTGAATCATGATAAAAGGCCACAGCTGTTTTACATGTAATCTAAAGTAAAGAAAGGGGAACAGCATCGCAATGTTAAAGCAGGAAATGTCATTATATTATTAAAAACTCAGAGATTGACACTGACAGACACAGTATCACAGGACAGATTCTAACCCAGAACTGCAGGAGGTTAGGATGTCAAACTGAATTCCTGGAGATGAGAGTGTGTATTCTTCATTTAGCTCAAGTTTCTGCTCTCACTGTCTTAATTGGTGTGGTCATTTATTTAGTTTGCCTGAAACCCAAACTCAGTTTGCTGTAGTGCGATTGGGAATGTACCAGTCTAAATGTATGTTATTAATTACTTAACTGAGTGAATTAAATCAGGGTAACTGAGTCAAATCGGAGCACACCCCAGCTCTCCTTTAAACTGAAGGTGCCCAGGTTAAGGTGCCAGATCAGTCTGGGACAAAATGCCTGTTCTGATTGGAAGGCACAGTGTTTGACTCACTAGAATCTCTCTCAATTCCACCATCCAGGACCAGCGAGGTCAGTCAAGGCCACTAGCAGGACCTCCACACCCGCTCCCCTGATCTTTGCTAGAGTAACGGGGTGAGGGGGAAAGGTGGAAAGGAGTGGAGCAGCACTGGTACCTGGCAGGTGCCCAGAGTAAGAGCTGATGGGCTTTAGCGTGCAAAGTTATCGACCTCACGCCGCCTCGACGGTTGCTGTAGGACACTGCTGCTGTACCGTCTGTCTACACTGGAACATGTTTGTTGTGGGGAAGCAGTGTGGTGCAGCAGTGAGGAGCAGAGCTGGTTCAGTTCTCTGCTGGGGCACTGCTGCTGTACCCTTAGGCAAGGTACTTAACCCATAATTGCCTCAGTAAATATCCAAGTGTATAAATGGAAAAGATTAAAAGTTGCTCCTTAGCATCTCCTTAGTGACAATAATAGTGGGTGGAGAGGTTGCACAATGGAGTATACTAAAGAGGGGACAGCATAGTATATCTTGGTGTTTGACAAATCACTAGGGGGTAACAGGTGAGCAATGCGACAAGGAAGCCTACTTGATGTAAAGCCAGTCTAACCTTGTGAAGAGATGCCAGTTGTGCCTCTTTGCTGACTCCATTCATAGGCTGCTAATGACACAACCAAGACCCGAACCCCTCACCGAACCACCGAGGGGATTCACCAACCCCAACCCCCACTCTTTATTAATGATACAGGTGCTTAGTTACTGGGTTCAATTACTATTTTATTAGTATCACATTTGTTACACAGTCACATGTGGCCTGACAGAGCAGATAATCCAGTACAGAAAGACGCTAGGATGCACACCATGGAGCAAAAAAAATTATCAGGCCCATAATTACAGTGCAAAGCTTAGGGTTAATAGAGCGAGTCTGCTTTAAAATATTTTAGTATTTACCAAGACCATAGAAATTGCTATTGTTTATCAAAGTGTTATGCTAAATACCTATGGATATATCTAATATGCAGTATGTAGGTGTTGAATAATTCTCAGACCACCGGAGACTTCGGTTAAGATCAAGGTTTATGCATGCATCAAGGAGAGAAGTACAGAGCGCTGCAGTTCTCTAACTCAAGCATAGACAAGCTCGAATATATATTTTATCCTAGGGTTAAAAAAAATAAAAAGACTGGGAGTAAAGTAATCGTGACAGGATACATATGTTGGGAACATCCTCACAAAAGACAAACTACAATATAATATCATAATATCAATATCACAAGATGCCAGTGCCCCATACATAAGCTAGAAATATAGTGCACACAGTGTCATCCTTGATGGCAAAGTTGATTAATATTTAACTGTTAAGGGGAGTGAGCAGAAGCCACATTAGTCACATATGCCTAAAAAAAACAGGAGGCTAGCCTATATCAGAATCAAATAATTAATGGGTCTACAGTAATTTCTTCTACAGTAGGCCCTTAGAGGAAAACAGGGTCTGCATGTTTCCTGAGGCAAAGCGTGATGCTATCTCTGGAGTGGATGCCAAATACCTGAGCTATAATAAAATGCAGCCTTTGACCCATTCATTTATCAGAATGTATCTGTGTTAACAAGGTCTCTTAAGCCATTTATATGGTCTAAATATACTTCAAGGTGGACATTGAAATGATTTTGGATTGTAGCAAATATTATGTGTCAATTTAACATGAAAACTGCTCTAACAATGCAGATGACAGAGAAATACACAACTCACATTAAACTTGTAATCTAATTCAGCCAATGTGATTGACAGGAGAGATGATAAGTGGGGCTGAGTTTGCACCATTTTTATTTAGATGGGGGCTGAAGAATGGAAGTAGTTTCTCAGTGAAGGTGCAACCAGTGAAGGAGTAGATATGAGACCTGGCCTCTACATTGTAAAAGGAGACCTGACCCCCCTCATAATCCACATACACCCCCACTGTCCTGGGCTTCTCTCTCAGGGGGAGAGGGACAGGGGAACCAGCTAGAGCCTCGTACTTATTCCCATCCCTCAGCCATATGCTCCAGTATCCATTCCCAGGGCTCAGTGTAATACTCCCCTTCCTGCTGATGGACTCTTTGGCCACTCCTAAATCCCAGTCAGTCTTCTCTCCAACCTGCACATCATAGTAAAATCTCCCTGAGGAGAAACCCTCCTTTCCCAGGACACAGACAACAGGATCAAACCTCTTTGGGGTGTCAGGGAGTTTCTGTCGTGCGTCTCCCAGTCTCACTTGTTTTCCATCCTCAGACAGGATGAGACTGGGATGTGCTGTATCAGGGTCAAGAGTCACATCCACTGTGGAGGAGAACAGAGGGAAATTATGTATAATTGGTTGAATGGAATAGGTTTATTACATTTTCTCTTCCCATATGTTGAAAAGAAATCATTTGCAGACCTACACCGAACATGCCACAGTGCTAAACTGCTCTTCAGTGCCATGTTGTAAAACCTGAATGTTTGAGACAATTTTAAAAGTATTCTGAATATTTCATGTATAACACATATGAAGAGGTTTACATTTTGATACTGTTATGACTAGCTTCCCTGCCTCAAAATAAGATGAAAATAAAAACACTTTATATAAATATGGTATATAAAAACACTTTATATAAATATCGTATATTGTAATCATTTACTTCACTATAGTCATTTTTCCTTGTATTTAGAGTATTGTATCAGTTATAGACACAGCATATAGTTTTGAACTAGCGACCAGCAACTACAGAAAATGGAGGAATCAAACTTTTCTTGATGTTTTTTTAATTATTTGCCCATTCCTCGGAGTTTAGTCAATCAATAACATCAATGTAGCCCTGCAAAGGGTATTCACACAATGTTTAGACCTGAATCAATAGTGTAACAATCTCACAGTTCACGTGAACCTGTACTGTCAGGGCAGAGTGGTGTTCTCTGTATATGAGCACAGTTGTATAGAATACACACTGACTGAACCAAATACAGCACCTCCCTCAGCGAGAGGCATTACTCATGATTTCCCCCAGTTTGCCAGTTTTTTGCTGAATTTGAAGTGACAAGCTGCTCCTGTTAAACTGTAAACCGAGTGGGACTCTGGGTTTCCATCTCACCACATGGCAGATGGTGCTATGGTAAATTACACAAATGGCTACACAGAGTGACAAAAATAAGGACATTCAGAAACTGCTTTGGAATGGATGCCTGGTGTGACATGATTTAAGAAAGAACAGGCAGTCATTAGGACGGGCCCATAAGCGACCCTGAGCTGCGGCAGAATGAACCGCTGGTGCAGAATGAAAGGGCGGCTCTCACCCTCACAGCACCAGAGGGTGAAAGGGACTCAGCCGATGGCTTTGGAGATCTGCCACCATAATGCAGCAAACATGCAGAATCTCCTGTAGCAGGAGATGGAGCTTACCCCTGCATTCAGTCTCTGCCAAGTTCAGGTATGATGAGCTCTGCTGACAGATACTGGCTCTGTGGTGTCACCTGTGGCATCTACCATGCCTTATAACCAGCAGGTGATACATGCCACTGTTCTTAATGTGGTCATGGCTCACTTGAACTGGGATGGATATCTCCATGGGGCTCATCTCTCCCTGGGCTGCCACATTGTGCTGATAAACCTCTACATTCCTTTCCTGGACTACACTGATGTGGTATTTCATTGATCATTGAGGGATGAGGAATTGATTAGCTGATGACACAGAGATAATTCATTACTTCAGCACTGTATGTAGCCTGTGTATTTGTGCTCTATCTGAAACTGATTGCTTACTCAATTATTTTTATTCATAGCTGCAAATTAAATACCGAACACAAAGGCAAACAGCTGTTGAACAGATTTCTTACAGTTGTTTATGTTGCTGTGACAGACAGATGTATTGTATTTAGACTATTAAGTATTTTTCTGAATTTTTTCTGAAAGTATATTTTACAAATCTGAAATCCAAACACTCTTGTATTACTGCAGCTATTACAGTAATATTTGTGATGAATAAACTCACAAAGATGGAGGGTTCCTGAACTGAACCACCAGTGACACCACTTATCACTGTTAAAACCCAGAGGGTGACAGACTCAGTCCATGTTGATTGGAATCAGGAGTGCTCAATCTGTTGCATTCTGTGTTGGCTGTGCACACCTGCACCCAGTGTGTTGATTGCCCCTTTGCCTGTGTATATATACCCTGCCTGTTTGCCTCATCACTGAGTCTTGAACCTTCCTTGCTTTGTGTTCTTGTTGTCATTGGATTTTTTTTTCTGGATATGGTTCGACCTTGCCTGTGTTTCTGTACTTTTACTAGATTTGTCTGTTACTGTGTTTGAGATCTCCTGCCTGCCTTTCACTATGACACTGGACTTTCCCTGGTAAAGCCATGTTCTTCAAGACACTGGATATTATCAAGTATTTTATTTTGGCATTTTCTTCATTCTAAAAGATCCTGTTTTTTTAGGTCATTTTCTTTAAATGTCAAGACTAAAGGGGCATAGATGATGAACAATTATTAAAGTATACCAAACCACAGATATGCCATGAATTAATAACCAAAGAAATCATCCTGACTGATCTGAATTCAGTACAGCTTCACTCAGAAACTCCTTCACAGATGTGACCCAGCTCCTCAGACAGTGGAGTTTAAAGGGTATGACTGAGTCCCAGACTCACAAAGGAGCATAATCCTACCTGCTGCTTCACGAATCCACTCCCACACTGAAAGAGGACAGAACATGGAATAATTTTATTCTAGTATATGTTAACATTATCTATATATTTATGTATGAATATAACTGATTCAGATGTTTTTGTATGTTGTGATAAATATGATCTGTTGACATAAATATGACAGATTCTTACAGCATGAGAATCTGTGTACAGTATTTTATAGCAATGTGTTACCTGGTGTAAAGACGACTCCATCCCTTCCTGTAGAGAAGCAGATACTGGGGTCAGTCTACGTGTTATTTGTGTGAATGGTGCCTCAATGCAGTCACTGATCCCAGGTTTATATAAAGCATCACAAAAACAGTAAGTTCACAAAGGAATATTGCTTCAGTTACAATCACTGGACTGCTGGAAGGTAAAATGTCTACGTGAGCAGAGGTGGTCACATTGGACAGGGGTAGTAGAGGTGGTACAACAGTCTTACCCTAAACCCTAACCCTGTCCCTGACCCTTTAACCTTATGATAGAAGCTGCCTTAATTAGCAAAAGCAGAATGTCTGGTTCTGTGTTCTTCCATTCAGCATCCCAGATAAGTTGCAACTTGTAGACTGTAGCCACCGATCAAGTAAATCAATATCCTTAAATAAAATGCACCTCAAGCCAACATGGATAAAAATACATGTGTGTCTGACAGCAGTCAGTGCTAATCTGTGCCGCTCTGCTGAACAGTAAGTACTGTCTGATTCACAACAGAAATACTCCCAAACCATCACGTACACGTTCATATGGAAACATGCCCAAATTCACATATTCTCAAAAACTCTATGATAATGGTTAGTAAGATTGCCTAAATTGCAAGTTATTAATGAGAGGAAAAAAACATGGTAAAAAGATTAAACTTACGTGACCATTCTGAAAAAACACCTTTGACTGGGGAAAAAGCGAAAACAAAACAATGAAATTACCCTTAAAATGAGGGTGGGTTCAGCTCTCTAAGTTTTGCAGGCGACATAATGATCACATGACTTCCACTGCACTGACAGAATGACCATGTTCCGTTGTTACTGGATGTCAAACAATACTGATTTTGAAACTGCAGTAATAGTGAACATTTTGTCTTGTGGAAATTCACCTGTTTTGTCAGTGGCATTGGGGGGGCACATCTCAATAGGCAGGTAACTGGCCCTCAAATTGCTGTATGTGGCCTGTAGTCGTGAGAATGCCTCCTCCTTTTCCTCCTTCTGTTTCTGCAGTCTGGAGAACGCCTCCTCCTTCTCCTCCTTCTGTTTCTGCAGTCGTGTAAACTCCTCCTCCTTCTCCTCTTTCTGTTTCTGCAGTCTGGAGAACGCCTCCTCCTTCTCCTCCAGCTCTCTCTGCAGCTCTGGGTAACAGGGAGAAACAAAGTCATTTAAAGTGAAGGAAGTGGTTTTGACACAATCAGTGCCACAGGGATGCAGTGTGGTGCAGTGATTAAGCCACACCACAGGGTGGCAGTGTGTAGCAGTGGTTCAGAGTTTGTGACCTAAAAGGTTGCTGATTTCATTCTCAAATGGACAGCGGTTTGTAACTATTATTTCTGTCCTTTTGTCTATAATTTCTGTATGTATTATGTAATGTAATTTATAATGTATGTATATAATTTTTCTACTTTAAACCAGAGGTTCTCAGATTTGGTCATGGGGACCCGCTGTGAATGCTTATTTTCACTATTACTGTTACTGTTCACAAAGGGGCCTTGTTATTACAGAGTAATTGCATACATACACTATAATTCCTCTGCCAGTTCATGTATCAGGGTTATCTATAAATATTTAATGGGGATAAATATTTTATGATGTCTCTAAATATTTTGCAAAGTCCAGTATGGTTGTTGGACTCTCAGTGCTGAATGGTGACTCTCAGCAGTGATCTTCCACACTGCGGCATTCTGAGACCTTCCCTTCCTTTAACAACTCAACAGTCAACAAGGTTAAAATAATGCCAATCACACCATTGATATAACAACTTGATACTCACCAGTGTTAATAAAATGCTTAACACTCACCAGTGTTGTGGGCAGTGAAGTTGCTGAGTTGCTCCCTCAGTTCACTCTGCAGCGCTGAGCTCTGTTGGTCTGAGAGAAACAGGTTAACATGATAGAATCCTTATTATCCACAGTGCCATGGAGAAAAGCTGGAAATGTGGATCTTTAATTCATGCATCAGAACACACAGCTTACCCCTGCTCTGTATGAAACATTAAAATGAATGGCAGCTCTCTGTGCACAGAGGGAGAGACACTGTTCTACAGGAAGAAATCAATACAGAGATTCCCAGGGTATATCGGGAACTTTGATTTCACTAGATCTGTACCTTCCATTTCATAACCAAAGCCTGCCATTCATAAACATGCAACAGAGAATGCGGGCAGCATTTCATTTTAAACACCTACACTGATATTACACTGCAATCATGCTAAGTGCACCTTATATATTATGATGTAAAATTATTAAAGTTAGTCATATTTAGTGCATTTAATGTTGGAGGAATTAAAATGACGCTGGATAAATTTTACACTGGTAAAAAGGGTTTCGCAGTAATTTACTCATCACCAGATGACCTCACTATTTCCTGCATGGCTGCAAAAAATAAATAAAGAATTCCTACATGCACAGAATCAGAAAAGATCATCTGCTCTGCACCTTAGATCCATAATTTTGTGGGTTGCAGTCAGGATTAAGGAGGTGCACATGTGGGGTTGATGCAGTTTTATTTCTACACTTAGAACCCCAGTGTTAGTGTCATTCTGCTGTGCGCCTGAGGTATTCACTTTCACTGGGCCTGTATGTCTTACAGCATCATGGTTCACTGGCAGAGAGCTGTAAACCAGCCATTCAGATCAGCTTTGTCATGTGTGCTGATTGTAATTATAGACCATCTGTGCACTGCTCAGACCACAGGCACATGATCAAGGCCAATGTAATATCTGCTAAGAAAGAGAAGTATTTTTTATTTAACCCCACTGTGTTTAATATTCATTCACGTTATTGTAGAGCTACTGTAACGACTGAGGTACCCCTGGCTCAAAAACAACAACAAACAAACCCAAGAGTGGCACAAGGCAGACATATTCTATGTTAAGTCCAGGGCTGTTGATATTCACTCTTCTCCTCTTCTGAGCAGAAGTTCACCTTTAGAAGCTTACCTGGAAGGGAGACTGCCTCTAACTATGTGTTGATGTCAGCAGCATGTGCCAAATTAAAGAAACAAACCAAAAGTGTGCTTGTGTGTGATGTGCTGTCCATCCTAACACTACAGCTGGCTTTTTAGATCATAGATTAGAGATTACATATAGTGAAAGAAGGAAGTAATGACACCATTTCTGAAAAATAATGTAGTGAAACCATCTCTGACCAAACTGCTGTATTATCTGAAAATGTTTCTCACAGAAAGTTAACATGAAATGAAGAAACACGATGCAATATTAGCATTAACATTAACAAATAACCAGACTTTAACCATAACCTTAACTCTGCACACCAGCACACCAACTACAGCAACTTCCTCATTAACACTTATGGTAGAGGCCCAGTTCAGTGTGGTTCTGTTCTGATAGAAAACTCCTCAGTAACACTTACAGTAGAGGCCCAGTGCAGTGATGAGACAGATCAGAGTGATGATCCACAGAGAGATGAACAGCAGTGATGTCCTCTTGTACAAAGAGTCTCTCCCAGCACAGCTCTGACCCACTGATGCAGGAAAGAGGACACATCTCTGTAGTTCTGAATGGAGCTGGGATTTGCCATCTTAGTTTCATTGGAATATCGACATTCTGAATATAGAGTTTTTTAGCTGAGGAGACCAATCAAAAGTTAAAACGGTATACTGTCTGTTGATTGGCTCCCAGGGCTGCTCCATGCTTAGCACTACGAATTTGTGATGTAGAGTTTGTCTCCACAGAAGATGTAGAGTTCGTCTCACTCATTTACAAAGTGTTGGAGTGGGTGAGAATGATGTGTTAAAACTCACGTTCACATCTCTTTTTCCTCGCTATCTACAGCCTTCAGTCTTACTACTCGACTCAACTCAGCACGTAGGCAACAGTACATGACCGCCAGTAATATGATGATAGAGTGTGTAATAGAGAGTGCATTTTATTTTCATAGAGTGATCTAAATTAAACTGCAGAAGATGTTTTACATTTTGTAGATAGCAAATACACACAGCAGCTTCCCATACAGTCTGTGCAAATAGTTTAAAAGTCTGTAATAGTTTGTAAAGTCATTTCCAATGCAATTCTGTAGTAAAAACTGAATTTCCACTCCCAGAAGATGTGCCGCAGTAATTATGGCCATGATCTCAGGGAAGAGCTCAGCTTCAGCACTATCTGCATCGTATGATCTGTACACATCTTGCCCTTGTGCCTGTTGTTTGCCTACTATTTGCACTTATGTATGTCGCTTTGGATAAAAGCATCTACTAAATGAATAAATGTAAATGTAAGAGCAGCAGAAACGGTCACACACTTATTTTTTTTATTCTGTCTGATATCTGCTCATCGTTTTTGTTTTCTCAGTCCTTACCCTCATGGCTGTGATGTGCTGCTTTGGTGCTGATCTTTGAAGAGTCACAGATGTTTTCGTAAATTGCATCAGGATCCATCTTCTCAAAGGTGCACTTTGGTTCACGCTGCTCTGAAGCGCTGACACAGTGTGACCCTAGAAGGAACTTCTCTGTTCTTTAGTCTGTTCTGTGAGGGACAGGCTCTGGCCCCAGTGCATTGTGGGTTTTGCAATGTGGAAACATCATGATCGATAGAACAATGTTGAACTGAAACATTTTATTCACCATATTTGTTCCTTCTTTAGCTTGAAGGTATTTCAAGAATGATGAATAAGGCTAATATCATTGTGGGTGACAAGAGGCATCCCCTTGCTTCCTCATTTGAATTGCTGCCATCTGGGCGACGATACTGCCCGCTGCTATTCACTAAAAATAGATCCAGACTGTCATTTGTTTCTCAAGCCATTACGTTTTTAAACAGGTAATGCATATAATAATAAGCAGGTTGTCTGGTGAGCCTAATCTGTAGCAAGGTGCGAGGCATGTGTATGGGTATGTGTATGAGTATGTTTGCTGGTGACTATGTGATGTTGTGATGTTGTATGGGTATCGTATGAGTATGTCTGTTGGTCTCCTGGTGACTCTGTGATGTTGTGATGAAATGCCCTGTGATTGCACTGCAAACCAGTTTCCCCCCGGGGACAAATAAAGTATCTCTCTCTCTCTATTTAATGCTCATGATCTGATAGAGGACTGTCACTCCTCTGTGGCAAGACCGAACATGGAGACACCCGGCGCTCACAGCCGAACTCCACAGAGCTGCTTCACCACTGCATCTCTACAGGACACGTTACTGTGTCACTCTCATTTATTTTGATACATATGTATCCCAATAAAATGGCATGACTATTGGCTGCAATATTGTCTGAATTCTGCTGTAGACAGACGCCACATCCGGCTGTATGAACACGTCCATTCAGGGGGATTGTGGCACATAGTGAGCAGATTATCATGTCAGATTACACAGCAGTGTAGCACACTGGTAAGGAGAAGGACTCATAGCAAAAAATTTGCTTGTTTGATTCCCTGCTGGGGCACTGCTGCTGCTGTATCCTTGGGAAAAGTACTTAACCTCAGATTGCCTCAGTAATTACCCAGTTGTATAAATGGAAACCATGTTAAAAATGTAACCTACATAAACTGCTCTGGGTAAGGCTCTCACTAAACGCCAATAATGTACTGTAATGTAATTATCACTGTTTGCTGGTTGACCTGTGTGACTTGTCCTGTGTGACTCTTTGCAGATGGGTGAGGTTTGACAGTAATGTCTGTAATGTCCATGTCCGCCTCTATATTGCTGTTTAGCCGTTTTGTATTTCTTGCAATAAACACAATGTTTAGTGACATATAAAAGCAATCCAAGAGCTTTTAGTAATTAATTCAGTTAGTCATGGGGGAATGACTGGATACTCCATAAAGGTCACTGCTTTTCTGTGACTTAGGAATATCAGTTAAAAAAAGGAATCACAGATTCCTCACACCAATACGCTGCTGTCTGTGAGGGACACAGCGGAGCGTCTCACCTGTTTCGGAGGAGAGAGGGTGTTCGTCCGCACCCTCCCGCATTGACAGTAGGGGTTGCAGCAGCTGGGGACATAATTGGGCATTCCAAAATGGGAGACAAGGAGCAAAAAGTGTTTGGCTTGCCAAATTTACAGAAAAAAAAGTTTTGTTTTTTTTTTAAAAGCATAATAATAGTGATCCAATAGTACTATAGTAATGCGCAGTTAGGTCCAACAGAGCTTGTGATGACTTCAAGAGATGGAAAAAGGGGAAGTCAGAAAGGGAAGACATAAACAGAGGTGTAGTTTCAAGTATACAAAAATAGAGAGGCAAAAGTAGCGAAACTGAAACAGTTTAAAGACAATTTGCATGTTCTGTGGTTCAGTGTTCCTAACCCTCAGTAAAATAGACACAGTGTCAATCCATCTGACAAATATGCTAAATTGTGTGTACAGGGAATTATTTGAAATTTCAGTTTTATATTGTTGGTTATTTTGGCGGGTTGGAAGTGTTGCCTTGCAAACTATCAGATGCACCTTAAACATACAAAGCACTTAAGCTATCCATACTTCAGTCCCTATCTAGATAATTATGGTACAGACTCTGCCCCACTGATCATGTCTACTGTAATCACATTGTCTGAATTAGATTATGGGTTTAATATAAAATCATTCAATAAAATCCCTTCAGCTTATGACTGCAGCTGAGTGCTTGTGGTGTGCAGTGATGGTATTCTCATGAGACAACCTTAGCTCTCACATCTTTGTGTGGTCCACCACAACCCCTTCATGGCTGATATGCTGTTTACCCAGTCAGTGGCAGTTACTGTCACAAACAAGCAGAACTGGGATGGTTTAATAGTTTAATGGTTGATGGACATTTTTGTCTCAACAGCTAAATTTTGGACTGTCATATTTTTGTCAATACACTGATTAAACCAAATAATTTGATCTTTTGTCACCTTATCATCATTGACTACATGAAAGTATATGACATATTTTTGTGATCAATGTCATTGATGAAATTACCACTGTGTGAAAATGACTAAAATGTCCAGAAATACAGAAGCCGTTCCTCCATGTTTTTGCCTGTGTTTGATTTAAGGTCCTGCGGCCCAACCACAGATGAGTAAATGTTGCATAAAATGACAAGCCATGAAATATTGCTGGGTCTTTAAGGTATTTATTCCTTTATTTACAAGCAGAGGAAAAAGGAAAGGGGCTTTTTAAAACGTAAAGTCAGGCCAGTGTTAAACTCCAGTCAGGATCTTTGATGTTCTAAGGGTAAGTCTCCAGTAGGGTCAGTTTCTAACCCGCACTCTTTCCAGATGATCAAACAGTGTTTCTTCCTCCCACTCATGTTTTCCTCCAGGTCTCCACAAGCATCTCCTCTTCCAAATGAAAGTCTGTCCCAGTGAAATGAAGACCTTCCCTCTGTGACACAGGGGGAGAAAAGGGGTCACTGCCTCATTCCTACAGCATTGCCAGAGTCTGTACTTTATTCCTCTGATTCATGCTCAGTGATGCTGTTCCATGGTATTGAAGTTACTCCCACATTTTTAATAATGGTTGAATAAATATAATTTATGAAGATTCCTGCCAAACCATATTGTTTTTCCAGAGAGAACCATCAGGGTTGGGCACATTGTATTATTTGCTCTTTCCTTTTGGTATTCCTAATGACACAACCAAGACCCGAACCCCTCACCGAACCACTGAGGGGCTTCACCAACCCACCACCCCCACCCTTTATTAATGATGCAGTTGCTTCGGTACTGCATTTAGTTACTATTTTATTTGTTTCACATTTGTTACACAGTCACACATGGCCTGACAGAGCAAATAATCCAGTACATAAAGATGCTTGGATTCACACCATGGAGTGAAAAGATAATCAGGCCCATAATTATAATTACAATGCAAAGCTTAAGGTTAAAAGAGAGAGTGTTTGCTTTCATCTGCTTTCATCTGCGTTCATTTATCATTTTGTTCAATTCTTTTCTGCTGAAAAATGTTCAAAATTTTCAGTTTAATCTTAATATGGACCACTAATACCACCTTCCTGGTCAAGAGGGCTCAGCAGCCCCTGCAATTCCTAAGGCGGATGAGGAGAGCAAACCTTCCCCCTCCTGTCCTCACAACTTTCTACAGAGGCACAATAGAGAGCATTCTGACCAGCAGCCTCTCAGTCTGGTATAGCAGCTGCACGCCCGCAGACCAGAAGTCCCTCCAGAGAGTGGTGAGGACAGCAGTGGAAATCATCAGGACCTCCCTCCCGTCTATACAGGAACTACACCTGTCACGCTGCCTTAGCAGAGCCACCAAAATAATCAGAGACTCCACCCACCCCGTCCATGGACTGTTCACCCTTCTGCCCTCTGGCAAACGCTACCGTAGCATGCAGTGCAAGACTTCCAGACTCAGAAATAGCTTCTTCCCACAGGCTATCAGAATACTCAACTCACATTAACAATACACAGACATGCTGGCTGTTGGACTGCCGATACATGCGCACAGACTGACTGAATCACATATGCCCTTATTCCCTATGCTGCTATTCAGTGCCTCCACCACGGAGCACTTTTTCACCATCCACTGGTGCCTGTTTACATTAATGTTACATTGAGCAATACACTCACAGTGGAAACTATGTGCAATACACCCACTGTGGAAACTTAGTGCAATTGTGAAAACTATGTGTAATTTTTTTGTATAGTTTTTGTATAGTTCTTGCATAGTTTTTGTATATATTTACCTTAGATTGTCTTACATACCAATATGTTATCTTGTCTGTCTATGGTGTATATTACGTCCACCTGTTGTTGTCCTGCTTGTACCAGCGTCATGTTGTTGTCATATTTGTGCCTGTACTTACCTTGCACATTGAGCATTGGGCTCGGAGAAATGCAATTTCGTTCTGCTGTAGGCTACTTGATGTATGATTGGAATGACAATAAAGTACACTTTGACTTTGACTTTGAATATATTATTTCACAGAGCAAACATATTGTTCTGAAATAATGCATTAATGCTACACTCCGAAACACTCATGAGACTCTTCCGGTGGAGAGTCTGAGGGTTCGAGCCATGAGTGTTCGACTGCATTGAGGACTGGTGATCGAGATGTTCAGCTGGGAACATCTATTTTGTGCTCAATTAACTATTTCTCTGTAGATTTGGATGAATAAACTCCCTATTGTACTCGTTATGTTTTATAGTTTGTAAAGTGATCTTTGGGAATTTGGCTTTCTGAACCTTTTTCCATTACTGCACTTAAATTGATCATTTTGAAAAGCTGAACCCTGTATTTTTGTGTGGTGTGTAGTTTGTGTATTTCATTTATGATTTAATTAATTTAAATTAAACAAAACAAAACTATTTATATTTAAATGCTTTATATTTTACTATCAAAATGCTATGTCTCCCTATTAGTTTGCATGATAAAAAATGTCTTTATGGGTTTTGATGTCTGATAAGCACTTCAACCTTTACTTGACCTTTTCTGTATAAGAAAATGAACAATGAAGGACGAATTTGCTTTAGAGATTGAGGCTGAGGTGTGATGGCTCCACTACTTGTGTGCAACTGAAGTACTGGCTGTCAGTCTATGAAGTTTTTTCAGGTCTTATTACTTCTTTTATTCAGTATTTTGGAAGCACCGTATGTCTATCACGGGTTATAATAATAATAATAATAATAATAATAATAATAATAATAATAATAATAATAATATACATGTATTTTACAAATCCAAAATCCAAACACTCCTGTATTACTGCAGCTATTACATTAGTATTTGTGATGTAAAAAAACACTCATAAAGATGGAGGGTTCTGGAACTGAACCATCTATCACTGTTAAAACCCAACTTAAGATGGATATTATCAAGCATTTTCTTTTTCTAATTCTAAAAGATCCTCTCAGTTTTTAGGCTAAAATAATTTTTAAATGTTAAGGCTAAAGGATTCATGTTTTTGCATTTGCCTTCATCAGTGACAGTATGGCAAAAGGTGGGAATCTTTCAGCCACATCTTCATAAAAAATGTTGAAGGGGCATGTTAATGAACGGTTATTAAGGTATGCCAAACCACAAATATGCCAAAAATTAGTAACCCAAGAAATCATTATGACTGATCCGATATCAGTACAGTTTCTCTCAGAAACTTCACAGAACTAATTTCAGTGTAGTTTCATTCAGCAACTCTTTCACAGATGTGACCCAGCTCCTCAGACAGTGGGGCTTAAAGGGTATGACTGAGTCCCAGACTCACAGACGAACATAATCCTACCTGCTGCTTCATGAATCCACTCCCACACTGAAAGAGGACAGAACAGTTATTAATTTTATTCTAGTATATTTTTACATGATCTATATTTATGAATGAATATAACTAATTCAGGTGCTCCTATATGTTGTGATAAATATGATCTGTTGACATAAATATGACAGATAGATTCTTACAGCGTGGAATCTGAGTATAGTATTTTATAGCAACAAACTACTGTATGTCTTACCTGGTTTAAAGACGACTCCATCCCTTCCTGTAGAGAAGCAGATGCTGGGATCAGTCTACATGTTATTTGTGGGAATGGGGCATTAGTGAAGTCACTGATCGCAGGTGTATATAAAGCTGTAATGTGTGTCTGACAGCAGTCAGTACTAATCTGTGCCTCTTGGCTGAACAGTAAGTACTGTCTGATCTACAGCAGAACTCACAGCCAGGACTACAGCAACACTCCCAAACCATCACCTACACGTTCACATGGAAACATGTGCAAATTCACATATTCTCTAAAACTCTATGAAAATGGTAAATCTGCCTAAATTGCAAAATATTAATGAGAGATGACAAAAAGATTGTAAAAACATAAAACTTACGTGACCATTCTGAAAAAACACCTTTGACTGGAAAAAAGCAAAAACAAAACAAAAATCAATTTACCATTAAAGGTGAGTTCAGCTCTCTAAGTCTTGGAGGTGATATAATGATCACATGACTTCCACTGCACTGACTGAATGGCTATGTTCCATTGTGACTGGATATCAAACAATACTGATTTTGAAACCACTGTAAAGGTGAAGAGTTTGTCTTGTGGGAAGTTACCTGTTTTGTCAGGGGCATTGGGGGGGCACATCTCAATAGGCAGGTAACTGGCCCTCAAATTGCTGTATGTGGCCTGCAGTCGGGAGAACTCCTCCTTCTGTTTCTGCAGTCGGGAGAACGCCTCCTCCTTCTGTTTCTGCAGTCGGGTGAACTCCTCCTCCTTCTGTTTCTGCATTCGGGAGAACTCCTCCTCCTTCTCTTCCTTCTCTTTCTGCAGTCGGAAGAACTCCTCCTCCTTCTCCTCCTCCTGTTTCTGCAGTCGGGAGAGTGCCTCCTCCTTTTTCTCCTTCTGTTTCTGCAGTCAGGAGAACTCCTCCTTCTCCTCCTCCAGCTCTCTCTGCAGCCCTGCGTAACAGAGAGAAACAAATCCATTTAAAGTGAAGAAAGTGGTTTTGACACAATCAGCCACAACACGTTAGTGTGATGCAGTGGTTAAGGTGCACCACAGGCTGGCAGTGTGATGCAGTAGTTAAGCTGCAGACTTCGCTACCCTAAAGGTTATTGATTTCATTCCCAGAGGGACAACAGCCTGCCCTTATATGTATATATATACACTATAATTCCTCTGTCAGTTCATGTATCATGGTTATCTATAAGTATTTAATGGGCATAAATATTTTTATGGTGTCTCTAAATATTTTGCAAAGCCTAGTGTGGTTCCAGGACTCTCAGTGCAGCATGGTGACTCTCAGAAGCAGTCTTCCACACTGCGGCATTCTCAACTCAACACTCGCCAAGGTTAAAATAATGCCAATCACACCATTGATATAACAACTCAACACTCACCAAGGATAAAATAATGCCAATCCCCCCCAATGATATAACAACTGCACACTCATTAGAGTTAATAAACTACTCAACACTCACCAGTGTTATGGGCAGTGAAGTTGCTGAGTTGCTCCTTCAGTTCACTCTGCTGTTGATCTGACAGAAAAGAGATGATAACATGATTAAACTCTTATTATTCACAGTGCCATGGAGAAAAGCAGGAGATGGCAGTTTCCAACTGCGGATTTTCAATTATTGCAGTACAACACACGTAAAACCTTTCCCCCGCTTCCTGTATAAGATTAACATTGGAGCAGCTTGGACATGGTGGTCCACTGTGGATTTTTTAATTAATGCATTACACACACCTTACCCCTGCTTTTTAGAAAAGATTACATTTGGTAGCAAATTTAGACCAGCTTTCTGTGGTGGTTCTGCACTCTGAGGGTGTAAGCAAGAAATGAATACAATTCCCCAGAGTGCATCAGAATATTGGGTCTAATCAAACTGTACCATCCATTTCATAACCAAAACCTGCCAATCATAAACATGCAAAAAGGGAAAGAATGCAGACAGCATTTTAAACACCTACACTCATATTACATTGCAATCTAACTGTCAATGTGCTCTAATCCATGTGCATGTCAGATTCAATAATATGAAATTATATTTTATAAATGTTATGAAAATATAGTCAAAAGGTATATAAAGTTATTTTGTGCATTTTATTTTGGAGGAATTAAATGATGCTGGATAAATTTTTACACTGGTAAAAGGGGTTAATGCAGTAATTTACTTTTCTTTCTCATCACCAGATTACCCCACCATTTCCTTCATGGCAGCAGAAAAATAATAAAGAATTGGTACTTTCATGGGATCAGAAAATATCATTTGCTTTGCACCTTAGATCCATAATGTTGTGGGTTGCAGTCAGGATTAAGGAGGTGCACATGTGGGGTTGATGCAGTTCTATTTTGGCACTTAGAACCCCAGTGTTAGTGTCATTCTGCTGTGCACCTGAGGTATTCACTTTCACTGGGCCTGTATGTGTTGATCTTTGAAGAGTCACAGATGTTTTCATAAATTGCATCAGGATCCATCTTCTCAAAGGTGCACTTTGGTTCACGCTGCTCTGAAGCACTGAGACAGTGTGACCCTATAAGGAACTTCTCTGTTCTTTACTCTGTTCTGTGTGGGACAGGCTCTGGCCCCAGTGCATTGTGAGTTTTGCAATGTGGAAACTTCATGATCGATAGAACAATGTTGAACTGAAACATTTTATTCACCATATTTGTTCCTTATTTAGCTTGAAAGTATTTCAAGAACAATGAATAAGGCTAATATCATTGTGGGTGCGGCATCCTCTTGCCTCCTCATTTGAATTGTTGCCACCTGGGCGACGATACTGCCCCCCGCTATTCACTAAAAATAGATCCAGACTGTCATTTGTTTCTCAAGCCATTACGTTTTTAAACAGGTAATGCATATAATAATAAGCAGGTTGTCTGGTGAGCCTAATCTGTAGCAAGGTGCGAGGCATGTGTATGGGTATGTGTATGAGCATGTTTGCTGGTGACTATGTGATGTTGTGATGTTGTATGGGCATCGTATGAGTATGTCTGTTGGTCTCCTGGTGACTCTGTGATGTTGTGATGAAATGCCCTGTGATTGCACTGCAAACCAATTTTCCCACGGGGACAAATAAAGTATCTCTCTCTCTCTCTATTTAATGCTCATGATCTGATACAGGACTGTCACTCCTCTGTGGTGAGACCAAACATGGAGACACCCGGCGCTCACAGCCGAACTCCACAGAGCTGCTTCACCACTGCATCTCTACAAGACCACATCACTGTGTCACTCTTATTTATTTTGACACGTATGTATCCCAATAAAATGGCATGAAAATTGGCTGCAATATTGTCTAAATTCTGCTGTAGACACACACCACATCCGGCTATATGAACATGTCCATTCCGGGGGATTGTGGCACATAGTGAGCAGATTATCACATCAGATTACACAGCAGTGTAGCACAGTGCTAAGGAGAATGACTCATAGCAAAAAATCGCTTGTTTGATTCCCTGCTGGGGCACTGCTGCTGTATCCTTGGGAAAAGTACATAACTCGAATTGCCTCAGTAATTAAGCCACTGGCTTTAAAGGAGGTTTGGGGGCCCCAGACCTCTCACCTCCCTGCCCTGTTGTCTATAACAGGTATTATACTTTGTATTTTCCACAGCAGACTGAAATTGATTGATTTTCATTCCTTATGTTCAGTTGTAACCCTGGGATTACAACTGAACAATCTAGCAATTATGGCAGCAAAATAAGTATAAGAATATTATTCAAAATGATAAGGTCATCAAACTTATCTGGCTTTATAGCTCCCAAAAGCAGCATCAATTGAAATATATAATGACCCTGGAATACTAAAGCTCATACTTGTATGTGCTGGATTTAGTCACTGGGACACAGGAGGAGGGCCCCATTACTGGCCAGTGGAGGAAGGAACTGAGCTGAATGACATTTTGAAATAAAGCTTTAACTTTGGAAGGTTTAAAATACAAAAGGTTTGTTTGGTACCTATACATTAATGCTGTGAACAGATTTCGTATTCACAAATCCTGTCTTGTTGGATGCAGAGGAAGCTTTAATGGGAATATGACCTCCACAAATGTACCCAATCACATTTGGAAATGCTGAGGAATGCATTAAATTTCATCATTTATGTGACCGTAGAATATACATGGATTATAGGACACAGGAGGTTACCGGAGGTTCTGCAGAACTTCTGTATAATGGTATCCATGGATTTATGGCCAGGGAACTAAAATGTCCAAAATGTGCATTGAATCAAATTAATAAATATAAATGTAGTTATTTGTCACAGTTTCTGTTCACTTCTAACTACAATGCATTGGAATGCGTCACTGTAATGTTACTATTATTTCTTACTGTGTGTCAGAAACATTTATTCATACAGTAAAATTAAGTACTATCTGTTGTAACATAGTGGCATCATTGCAGGATGGAGGTGTAAACGCATTGTCTTTGCTTTAATTTAAACAATTTTATTTGATCGTTTGGACCGTTATCACTGTCTTATCACTCACTAAAACAGAAGATCCTTCTTGTGGTTTGTTACCCAGACGGAGGCTGTGCGCTGTGTGAGAGAAAAAATAAGAAAGATATTCTGTCGCTTCTAACTTTCTCTCTGAGTGATCATTTTACATGTAAATATAGCCGAAATCACAGCACATTATTTGTACATTAAATTATGTGTATGGTGATTTTGTCAGACGACGTTGCGGTTAGAAAATCATAATTTTAGCAGTGCAGAGCAGCAGCTTGAAAATGGCTTGGAAGTGACTACTGGTTAACATGTAGTCTTAACGGGCCGCGTTTCAGTCACTATTTCATACTCGTCCCGTTGTCTGACAACAGAAACAGAAAAATATGTAAATGAGAACAGCTTTAGAGGGAATTCGGCTGTATTAAAATACAGTATATGTGAGCACAGAAGGTAGGAGAGAAGCAACCAGACGTAACGTGCTGACACCATCTGACATTAGGCAGATGCAAATACGACGCGATGACATCGCAAATATGCTAATTGACGCATGGTGTCATCAAGCGACATTTAGCGACTTTTCGAGCAGGCTTTAGCTACTAAGGACTTTCCATTGAAAGTAGTTGGCAACACTGTAACCGGCGTCTGCTCTGAATCCCTTCATCCACAGCGGGTTGAAAGACGGTGAGTCACCCGAGATTGCTGTGTACGTGTTTAAAATGCACCTTTTGCAGAACAGACTTTAAGAGCCTTGAAAAAGCACAGCATGACAGTAGGTAGTAACCTGGGCTGCCGACTTTGTTCAGCCGGCTAAAGTCAGATTTTGAGTTTGAAACCGTTTCTTGCGGACATGCGGAACGTGCTTTTCATGTAGAGCTCCACGGCGTTTAGAGCCAGTGAGCGTATTTGCTGGCTAACTAGCATACTGAGCAGTTAGCCAACTCGCAGGCTACGTATACCATCACCTTGTTAGCCAGCTGGCTAATTCCTTTTTCGGCTAGTTGTAGGACCTCGAAGCTACTTAGAGCCAGTTTACACCTTTAGCCAGCGCCGGCTGGTGACTGAACCTTGTTAGCCAGCTGGCTAATTCCTTTTTCGGCTAGTTGTAGGGCCTGGAAGCTACTTAAAGCCAGTTTACGCCTTTAGCCAGCGCCGGCTAGCGACTGAACTAAGGCCAGCTAGGTTGCTAGCGAAAACTTAGCAGATTGTATTTTCAGCCATTCGTCTTGATAACTGGTCCAGTTCTTCTTTTGACAAAATATCTGTGCAGATGTCGTTCGTAAAAGAGGCTGAAATCGTTACAGTCTCGCCATATAAATGAGTCTGTAACCCTGATCAGAAGCTTTTCAGCAGAGACGGTTTGAAGTTGAACCTCTGGCCGCTGCATTTTGGGAGGTCTGCGTTTACGGCCGGTGCACCGCTCCCGTAGGGACGTCAGCCGCATGTACCCATGTTAGTCAGTGGGAATGTTTTCGATGTAAAATACGAAATATTTCGAAGATATTAGTTTAGTTGACACACAAGAAGAAGCAGCGCAGTCCCGTAAGTGTAACTTAAAAGCTGTAGGAGGTGCTACGTACAGAAAATGGAATGGGAAAAATAAAAATAATAACGGCAATAATAACTAGAAAAGTGCATTTCCTGAAGAAAATGCAGTGTGCTTGTAATCCGGTAGCGAAAACGTAGTAACGTATATGAGGTGATGGCTAGGATGTGGCTAAATGGTTGCTAGAATGTTACTAGTTGGTTGCTAGGGTGTTGCTAGGTGGTTGCTAGAATGTCCCTAAGCGGTTTCTAGGTTGTTGCTGGATGGTTGCTAGGCTGTTGCTAGGTGGTTGCCAGGGCATTACTATGTAGTTGCTAGGTTGTTGCTAGGTGGATGCTAAGGTATATAAGGTGGTTGCTAGGGTGTTGCTAGGTGGTTACTAGGGCGTTGCTAGATGGTTACTAAGGTACATGATTTGGTTGCTAGGGCATTGTTGGGTGGTTGCTAGGGTGTTGCTAAGTGGTTGCTAGTGGGTTGCTAGGGTAAACAATATGGTCGCTAGGGCATTGCTAGGGCATTTCTGGGCGGTTGCCAGGGTGTTGCTAAGTGGTTGCTAGGGTAAACAATATGGTAGCTGGGCATTGCTAGGGCGTTGCTGGGTGGTTACCAAAGTGTTGCTAAGTGGTTGCTAGGGTGTTGCTAGGCAGTTGCTAGGCTGTTGCAAGGTGGTTGCCAGGGTGATCCTCAGTGGTTGCTAGGTGGTTGCTAAGGTGCATAAGGTGGTTGCTAGTATGTTGCTAGGTGGTTGCTAGGGTGTTGCTAGATGGTTACTAAGGTAATTGAGGTGGTTGCTAGGGCGTTGTGGGGTGGGTGAGTGTGTTGCTAAGTGATTGCTAGGTGGTTGCTAGTCTGTTGCAAGTTGGTTGCTAGGTTAAACAGTATGGTCCCTGGGGCATTGCTAGGGTGCTGCTGGGTGGTTGCCAGGGTGTTGCTAAGTGGTTGCTAGATGGTTGCTAGGATGTTGCTGGGCGGTTGCCAGGGCGTTACCAGGTGGTTGCCAGGGTGTGGCTAGGTGGTTGCTAGAGCGCTGTTGGGTGGGTGCCAGCTTGTTGCTAAGTGGTTGCTAGGGTGTTGCGAGTTGGTTGCTAGGGTATTTTTAGGTGATTGCCAGGGTGTTGCTAAGTTGTTGGTAAGTGGTTGCTAGGTGGTTGCTAGGGTGTTGCTAGGGTAAACAATATGGTCGCTGGGGCATTGCTAGGGCATTGCTGGGTGGTTGCCAAGGTGTTGCTAAGTGGTTGCTAGGGTAAATAATATGGTAGCTGGGCATTGCTAGGGGGTTGCTAGTGTGGTTGCCAAAGTGTTGGTAAGTGGTTGCTAGGTGGTTGCTAGGGTGTTGCTAGGCGGTTTTTAGGGTGTTACTGAGTGGTTGATAGGCGGTTGCTAGGGTAAACAATATGGTTGCTAGGGGCACACCCATCTTTGGTGAGTGTTGGGTCACATGACCCAAAGCAGCATATCAGGTCCTGTGGCTATTGGTCAAATGGTGACCAAGTGGTAAGACTTTGAAAAATGAACTGAAGTCAATGGGAGGATGGAGGGATGAGTGAACGACAAAAAGACGAGTGCGGGTCAGTATGACTTTCAATGAGTGTTGGGTGATTTGACCTGAGGAAGCATATGTGGTACGGTGGCTGTCGGGCCAAAGGTGTCTGAGCAGCAAGACTTTGAAAAATGAATTGAAGTCAATGGGAGGATGCAGGGATGAATAAATGAGTAAAAGATGAGTGCGGGTCAGTGTCAGTTTCAATTAGTGTTTGGTGGCATGACCTGAGGCAGCATATGAGGTACTGTGACCACAGGCTGAAAGGTGACCGAGCAATAAGACTTTGAAAAATGAATTGAAGTCAGTGGGAGGATGGAGAGATGAATAAACGAGTAAAAGATGAGTGCGGGTCAGTATGTGTTTCAATGAGTGTTTGGTGGCATGACCTGAGGCAGCATATGAGGTACTGTGACCGTAGGCTGAAAGGTGACCGAGCGGTAAGGCTTTGAAAAATGAATTGAAGTCAATGGCAGGATGGAGAGATGAATAAATGAGTAAAAAAACTGATTAAAAAAACGACAAAAAGACGAGTGAGGGTCAAGACGGTCTTGGATGAGTGTTGGGTGATTTGTCCCGAGGCAACATGTGAGGTATGGTGGCTCTGGGGTGAAAAGTGAGCGAGCGGGAAGGCCATGAAGGGTGAGGGGGGTGATTTTGAAAATGAATGGGAGTCTATGGGAAAAAATGACAAAAACCGGAGAATGAGTGCGGGTACGACTTAGCTGTATAGCAACCCGATCGGGGTCAGACCGGACGGGTTACAGTTGGTTTGGGGTGGATATCTCGAAAACTGTGGGAGGAGAAGCGTCCCCAAATTTGGTGGAATAAGAAGAAGAAGAAAACTAAAGAATAACAATAGTTTGCATGCACTGCTTCGCATTGCAAGCACACTAATAAAACCTGTGGGACAGATGAAGTGAGCATGTAACGCAGGAAGATTTCTCAACCCCATTTGGGGTCATTCCTATGTTCCCCAGCTCTACAAGCAATAGGGGTGCAACGAATAATCGACGTAGTGGACTAAGATTGATGACCAAATTAGTTGCCAACGAATTTAATTGTCGATTAGTTGGTGACGTCATTGCGTGTTTTTCGTGCTGACTCGGAATGCACAGACATGTAGCCTAAGCTACGTTGCTTTACTGGAGTGAACAGAGATGGCAACACCTTCACAACCAAAGACCTCAAAAGTGTGGCAGCATTTCACTCTTAACCCTTTTGCACGTAACTTATTTTTTATGTTATGTAGTGCGTGTGTTACATTACATGGTTGTTATGTTTTTATTAGCGTTAAGTTTCTCATAGTTTTCAGTTAGCATTTGATATATTTTTTAATGTTAAAATGCTGTTTCCTCAAAGCTAAAATTAGCTAGAATTCCAGACTACAAATTCTGATTGATATCATTTGATATCTTCTCTGAACACTAAAACACTAACAAAAGTCATTCTAGGTACTGTTGGCAGTGCGCAAAACTACAGCTAATGATAAAAAATAAAATCTTTCTGTAAGGGCACTCTCCTGTGTATCTGTATCAAATATAGGAATGGTATTGTTACCATTAAAGGAGAGAATAGTTATACAAAGTAATATGAATAGAACAGTCTTTTTAATAGTTACATTAAATTAGAATTAACACATCATTAACACATTAACACATTAATTACATCTTACAATATACACAGTCTGCCAACACCTTTTCAAATTTCCAAACCTTTTCATGACTTTTCAAAGTCCCATAAAATTTCAATCACCATTTCCTCACAATCTGGCTAACCATAACCTATAGATAGAAAAGTGAAAAAATGGAGAAGCAACTACATGCGTACTCACTGAAGACACATCCCAACTAGCTAGATAGAAGAAATTTAACTTCCACATCAATACACATAGTGGAAAAGGCAGGCTAATATTACAGTTAATTCCATCACAGAGAACACAATCAAATTCCATGACTTTCTAAAAAGTCTCTAGCCTGCAAATTTACCTAGCCATGGTGTAATTTGAGTTGCTCTGATATTCTGCTCAAGCCACGATTGTCCTGACAATGCTGAGAGATTTCAATACGTGCTAGCCTGCTTGACAGTTTAACTCAAACTAGAGCTTGCCAGCTAGCTTAATGTAAGAGTTAGCTAGCTACCAGATTGGAGGCAACCTGCCGCAAACTATCTTACCTTAAATTACCATTTAGTAAAATTGAAACATTGTTTAAGCAGAATGTGAGAACAATTTACATTCTGTTATTAAACGTGTCGGTTTCTGACCTATTTTTCTCCCTACCTTGCCATCCACCTATCACTCTGCAATCTGCGCTGTCCGACTGACTGACAAGTGACTGAGGTCGCTGATCTGCTAGGTAGCTTTTAACCCTTTACCGCATACGGTCACACCGATGTGATTAGCCGTTTAGAGCGTAAGCTAAAACCAGTGCGATTAGAAAACTATATTGGAAAAATTCTAGCTAATTTTAGCTTTGATGAAACAGCAATTTAACATTAAAAATATAGCAAATGCTAACTGAAAACTATGAGAAGCTTATATAATGCTATTGAAAACATAACACGCGCGCTACATAGCATAAAAAATAAGTTACGTGCGAAAGGGTAAGGAAACCCATTGACAGAAAAAAGGGAAACCCCGTGAAAGTTCTGATGTTCACAAGTTCTTACATCACCTCATTTATGTTCTCTACAGCTACGGAGGAAATGTGTTTTAGTCATTGTTTGAATTATTAACGAGAAAAGTGTAAAAATATATACATTGTTGAGGATGTGCAAGGCTGAATGTCCCCTGATGACATAGACGAGCATAGGCCTATGTGCCGGGGCTGAGCCCCAGACAGCCCCGGCCCAATTTAACCCCTGGGCATAGCTAATGTTAATGTTAAAAGCCATGTTACTTCACGTTATGAGCTGTAACGTTTTCTATTTTGAAATACATTTTCTCTCTATCAATAAATTATTAATGACGTTGAACGTACAATGTAGCAAAAAATAACATTATTCACAACGATCCTGTTCACATTCCAAATGTGCCCTAACTTTACAATGTTAAACCAGAGCCCGTCTGCTATTTAGAAATTCTCTGCTTAAACGTTGCATCATTGTCATGGCAACGTTTATGGCTGGAGATAGTGTAGCTGCTGAGTGCATAAGGTTAGAGAACATTGGAGAATTTGATAATGTCTAAATCGCGAAAGATTTCAACAATTTGTGTCTATGCGTGCGTGCCCAATGTGGGTTGCATTCAAATTAATCCGAACGAGTTATGGGTTTGTTGGATCTCGTAATGCTACCATGGATGGCTTTTTTCAAAGGAAGCAGACTTGTACTCCCCAGCAAGCAACTGCACTCACTGAATTAGTCCTAGTATCCATTCATTAAAAGACGTACACTATATGGACAAAAGTATTCAGACGCCTGACCATTACACCAACAGGGACTGTAATGACATTGTATTCAAATACCTATACTTTAATATGGAGTTCATCCCCCTTTTGCAGCTATAACAGCTTCCACTCTTCTTGGAAGGCTTTCCACAAGATTTTGGAGTGTTTCTGTGGGAATTTATGCCCATTCATTCTGTAGAGCATTTATGAGGTCAGGCACTGATGTTGGACGAGAAGGCCTGGCTCGCAATCTCCGTTCCAGTTCATCCCAAAGGTGCTCGATGGGGTTGAGGTCAGGGCTCTGTGCGGGCCAGTCAAGTTCTTCCACACCGAACTCAGCACAGTAGCCTCAACGTTGCTCAAGCAAAAACAAAAGTAGCCTAATGTTCATGTTCAAGAAAATACTGTTGTTAAGCTGTGAGGTTTAAATAAAGTATCCAATTATCCAAAGTATTTCTTTATTTTTAGTCCAAATTATATTGTGTTTACTGGTGATTACACTCGTTGCCCCCCCCGGAGTACGAGTACTCGAGTACTTGCTCATTTTCTCTGTCGAGTACTCGAGCTGTCAATATGACCAAAATGCACATCCCTAATCAAAATAGTCGTTAGTTGCAGCCCTACATAGCACATAAGGGGAGCATTATCTTGAGAGTTAGCATTAGCTTTAGGGTTGTGTTAGCATGTGGGTTAGCATTAGCATGTGGGTTAGTGTTAGCATTAGCATTTCGGTTACTATTAATGTTAACATTAGATGCAAGGTTAGCATTAGCTGGTGTGTTAACAGAATATTGAACTGGGGAACATAGGACCCTGGGAACATAGATACGCTCCTCCACATTTCTTCAGTCGCGCTTAATACATCACAATGCGTCAGACAACATGAAACATTAAATCACACATTATACAGTGTGGATACGCTTAAGGAGATGAATTATAAACAAATGCATAGAGTGAGGCCTGTAGGGCTTCACTGCCAGAGTCTTCACGATCATTTCTGAGGGACATCACCACCTCTGTTGTAAAGGTGTGGGGAATGCTGTACCTGTGCACACTCACTTACAATAAACTGGATAATTAATAAAAGCAAAGGTGAACCATTGCAATTGCATACCATGAGGTGAGGACCAGTGAACTTCATTCCAATGGGGGGGCTTGAATCAGTCGTCATTTGGTCAGGTGTACCACAAAGAACTGGATACATGATTACACACAAACAGACAACACAGTGTGTGTGTGTGTGTGTGCTTTCCCCTCAATAAATATCCAGCTGTATAAATGGATAACATGTAAAGACTGTAACCTGTATGTAAGTCGCTCTGGATAAGAGCGTCTGATGATAAATAGCGATAATGTGATGTAATGTAACACCTGGCACCTGATCAGAACGGCGGGCTGGTGGAACTGGTTGAATGCTTTGAGAGGCAAATGAAACACGATTGCAGTTGTCACTTTGGGCTCTTGTTGTGAAATCAGTCTCAGGAATTAATGTGTGAATCACAATGTAAAAATGTAACAGTGTCTTCAGTCACTTTCTCTACTTCTGTCTCCTTGCAGCTGTGAACATTTTTGGTTGCCTTAAATATGGGAAATCAGAGGATAACTACTGAACTACTTTCCATTTAAAACATGTTCATTTTGTTTGCCTGTTCGTTTAGTAAAGGCTTTAAACTTTATCTCCTCCAGAGATGAAGGGCGATGGGTCAGAGTATCTGTGTTTAATCCTCCTGCTCCTCCACCAGACCTCTGTCTCCAGACCAGGTACAGCACATCTTCACTCACACTGCTCACTGACTGCAGCACTGACATCTAAAGTGTGTGTGTTCCAGCACAGTCTGATACTGTGTGTTGGTCCTGTGTGTCTCAGTCTGTGTTGAGTTCCAGCTGCAGTCTCAGTCTGTGCTGTTGTTCCAGCTGCAGTCTCAGTCTGTGCTGTTGTTCTCTCCAGAGAGGTTCCAGGTTCTTGGGCCAGCTGATCCTGTTGTTGCTGTAGCTGGTGAAGATGTTGTTCTGCCCTGTTACCTCAAACCCAACATCAGTGCTGAGGACTTGGAGGTCAGGTGGTTCAGGGAGGACTTTGCAGCTCCAGTTCATCTATACACTGAGAGAAAGAACAACTTTGAGACACAGAATCCAGCATTTTCTGGAAGGTCTGAGCTGTTTGTAGAAGAGCTGAAGACAGGCAACATCTCTCTGAAACTGTCAAAGGTTCAAGTCTCTGATGATGGAAACTACAAATGTTTTGTTAAAGATGACAAGACTAAATTCAACAATGACCATACAGTCAAACTGTCTGTGAAAGGTCAGCATTCATTTCGTATATATACACATTCACTCATTTACTGTAATTATCTTATACAATGTCTTGTGTATCAAAAATGCGTATCAGAAGTTTATGAAAGTGAAACTTGTGAACGAAATAATTCATATATCTGGGGACGATCATACAACATTTTTCATGTCAAACACTTTTATGTCCAACACTGCCACAAAGCCCAGTTTATCCTACCTGAGCAGTCAGTCAAAACACACCAAAAGACCCTCATAAGGACTCTTCCTGGTAAGGAAATAATCAGTGTGTGATATGCATAATACTGTCTCCTGTCTGCTGTCTCTACTGCATAAAAAGAGAGATGGGATAGATAATAAACCAAAGGGAGTTTGGGTATTATTACTGAACATTTGAACAAATGGTCTATAGTAATACTTTACGTGGCATGGGGAAAATATAACAAAAATCAACTATTTTCCTATTTTGGCTTACAAGTGTGTAAATATGCAGTCATTTTGCCTTTATCTGTGGGTATCATGTCTTCAGTAAAGTACAAAGAAACTATTCATACTTAATTATAATTCTTTCTGACTGTAAATCCTTTTGAGTCTTGTCACACACAGAGTTAAATGCTTTCAGTTGACGCTGTATATTTGAGTGTCCAACTATCTTGCATGAAACATAAAACATGGGTGGAAGTATAGGGAAAAACACTATTCCAGTGACACTTCTGTCGAAACTCAGTCTTGTACAGTTAGGGTTAGGGTTAGCCTGTGCTTTAGCCTGGGTCTCTATGGGACTTTAATTGTCTCTAGTGTCTCTTCAGCTGTAGGAACTGAGCCAGTGATTCTGATGGAGGGACAGAGAGAAGGGGGGATCGGCCTGCTGTGTGAATCTAAAGGCTGGCATCCTGAGCCTGAACTCATCTGGCTGGACAGTGAGGGACACCGTCTCCATGCTGGACCTACAGAGACACTCAGAGACAGTATGGACCTCTTCACCGTGAGACGAAGTGTCATCGTACAGGAGGGAGACACTAACAGGTTCACCTGTCGAGTTCAACAGCAGCAGCTCAAACAGGAGAAGGAGGCTGAGTTTCACATCCCTGGTGAGTCACACTTGCATCCCCTACAATGGGATCTTGGTCAGGGTGACTTCATTTCTTCTGTATGGCAAATACCTGATTTAAACATTTGTGTCTAGGCTGTCTAATTACAGGTTAGCTCAAGTTAAGTTGTGGTAATGCTTGAATGGTGTTATGCTCACACTCATTAACCTGGGAATGCTGTTAGCCTGGTCTGACACTGTTGCCTGTTTAAATTGAATGGATGCACTTCTGTTTTTTTGTGCTGCAAGTTGCTCTGGATAAGAGCATCTGCTAAATGAATGTACTGTAATGTATGAGTGAATCAATGAACAGTAAGGAACGGTTCTGTGTGTTTCAGGTGAGATGTGTGTCAGTTGCTGGATAGCCATCGTCTCAGTTGGGGTTGTCTCACTGCTCATTGGACTCTCTATTTCAATCTGCCACAGAACAGTAGGCAAAATAAAAGGTACTTCACCATTTCACCTGATTATTTCACATAAACAGAAGGAGAAGCAGCAGAGGATGAGATGAAGAGGTGTTTATCATTAGTGCACATTTTGATATGTTGAATCATGTGATCTGTATTTTGTTTCGGACATTGAGTTCTTATTTCAGCCTAACCACCTTCATGTAAAAACTGCCCATGTAGTTTTAATGTACAGCTGCCAAACCACATTCCACTGACAACCCAATCTTTTGGGTGGATTCAGTTAAGTACAGTTTTTATTGTATACACTGGAAAATGCTGAACATTTGACCCAGAAAAAACTGGGGTGAAATATTCACTGTTAAGCACTCAGATTCAAACTTTACAGCCTAGGGGACTGTCATAGCCACCTTTCCACAGTTCCCTCCACCATGGACTCAATGTCCAATTCTCACATACAGAAAATTCTAAACATATTTGGAATTAAAACATCAAATATCAATTTTGCAGTAGATCAAAGTAAGAATAGTAATATTTGTGCAGGCAATTTTTCCTTTTTTTCAGTTTGGAGGATTGGGGAGTCTGTTTCCAGTGCTGGGATTATGGGTGAAATATCCTCCTACTGAGTGTATTTGAGTGTCAGTATCAAAAGAGCAGCAGGCAGGGGGTTCTGAATGAGTCCCAAACTTGCTATGAAATTCCGGAATGCTAATCATTCTGGTTATTCATCATTTATCTTTTCTGTCTGTTATATTTGTTTTTCCTTTAATCTGCAGATTTGATTTGTACACTGTTGGGTAAGTAGTTTTGTGTGTGTGTGTGTGTGTGTGTGTGTGTGTGTGTGTCTGTCTGTCTGTGTGTGTAAGACAGAGAATAATTGGTGTTGGTGGTGCAGTAGTTTAGTGCAGGTGAATGGAGAACATGGTGTATGACTTATAACCCTGCACTTCCATTGCAGTGAATTTTGCTCTGATTTCGCCCCCATACAACCTGAATGAGAGCGAAGCAAAATTCGCTGCAATGGAAGTGCAGGGTAAGAGGCAGAACTGGAGAGGAGTGTTGTGTAAATGGTGAGCGCTGATAAATTAGTGCTGCTAGTAACCTCTAGTGGACAGATGTATGTAGTGCATTTCAATAAGATTTCAATTAAAATCTTTGCATTGGTTTTACCAGACAGAAGTTTTACCATGAAATAGACACAAGAGAGATTGTGTTTCATAATTTCCTGCAGATTTAACAATGAGAGGTTGCTAAAAACTAATTTGCTAAAAATCAGTGAGTTTTGTTTTACTGTGATTGTAACTGTTCCCCTGAAATCTTTTTTCTTAACCGTGTATAAGCAATAGATATTACAGTATTTTATCAGACAATAGGTCATTTCAGACTGGATTGATTCTGTGGTCACTTGTTTTTGTTGCTGGCTTCATTTATGACTTATCTCAGAAATCATATAAAATAAATCATTTAAAATATTTAATTGACAGAAGGTTACTATATGGAAAGGGTAAAATTAGTTGAGTGATCTAGTGGGTGTAAAAAGTCTTTTCAGCTGAAAAGCAGCAATGTTAAAGGGACAACAGAGGAACAGTGCTGACGTAAGTGTCTGTGTGTTTAAGTGTATGCTTTAGAATGTTATCCTCACAGAGAAATTCCACCACAATGAGTCACACCTCAATTAAGTTTCCCATGTTCCTGCCACAGACAAAATTGATAGTTTTATACATTCATGTTTTATGTGTCAGTAACTTAACACATTAGTCCATTAAAATTATAAGACTAATGACCATTACAAGAAAAATTAGTTTTTATTTTAAGGATGGAATAAGCCATGTTTAATTCTGCTGTTTATCTCATTCTCAGGTTCCGATCATCTGTGCTCCTGTAAGTAGAGTGTGACTTGTCCTCATACTGACGTGGGGGTTGCATTGAGACGTAATCATGTCATGTCACCTAGCAAGAGGTGTAAATGTGCATGATTACAAAACTAGTACTTCAGACTAACTGCGCTAAAGCATGCTCAAAAACCCAGCACTAATTCAGTGTGACATTCAAGCAGTTTGTAGTAGAGGGTAGAGTACGGAGAGCTGGAGTTCTTAAAGGGACAGCAGTGTGGTGTAGTGACGAAGGAGTAAGCTGCTGCTTTGGTTCTCAGGTAGGGCACTGTCACTGCACCCTTGAGGGTGTAGTCAACTGTATGAATGGAATGACACTGCAAGTTGCTGTGTATAAGGGTTTCTGCCAGTCAAAGTCATGCAATGTGATTTTACAAATGACATACTCAAACAAGTACAACACAGGTGGCTGCAAGTTAGACAAATATATACAGCTAATCTTCTGTTTCTCTGCAGAGTTTTACAGGCGCCTTCAACACGCATGTGAGTGTGTGTTTATGTTCTTCTCAGGGGCTTAACTCCTTACGTCATCTGACTAGGGTGGGCGGAGGGGGACTTGGATAGTTTTAAAACTGGGGGAAAAAAAGATTCTCAAACTGCATTGAACGGGTCTTATATAATCCATTTACCTCAGCATTTAACGCTCTGTTTTCCTCCACAGTGGATGTGACCCTGGACCCTGACACAGCAAACCCCTGGCTAATTGTTTCTACGGACAGAAAACAAGTGAAAACTGGAAAGATCAAACAGAATCTCCCTGACAGCCCAGAGAGGTTCTCTATACTTTACAGTGTCTTGGGAGCCGCTGGCTTTGCTGCAGGAAAGCACTACTGGGAGGTGGAGGTTGGGAAGAAGCCTGACTGGGACATTGGGGTTGTGAGAGAGAACATAGAGAGGAAAGAAAGAGTGAAACGGAGGCCATTTTCTGGCTTCTGGACAATAAAGATGAGGCTGTGGAGTGAGCTGACAGCAAACTCTTCTCCTGTCTCCCTCCTTGTGAGAAAGAAACCCAAAACAGTGGGGGTGTATGTGGATTATGAGGGGGGTCAGGTCTCCTTTTACAATGTGGAGGCCGGGTCTCATATCTACTCCTTCAATGGTTGCATCTTTGGTGGGACTCTCTATCCATTCTTGTGCTCCCACCCAAATTATACAGGCAATAATGCAGACACACTGACAATTATCTCTGTAGAAGAGATTACAGGCAGGGTCATGATGCAGTAGCCTGGTTCTGTAGTTTAGTGCTGTCTAGTCTGGGACTCCTTAATTCCCAACCCCCTGTAAAGAAAACAAGCACAAGCTGTTGCACAAAAAGATTTACAGCTTTTGAACAATGACAGTACGCAACATTTAGAAATGCACCATAAAGAAATGTATATGCAATATAAATTACTTTTCCTGGTGGGTGTTTTTTGTAATCCACATCTAACCCATGTTTTCAAAGGTTCTCCACAGTTTCTCTGTTTATTGCCTTGTGTGCCAGTCAGAGGTATGGTGCTTTCAGGAGTCCATTGCCATGTCTTTAGTGTTGGACACGTGAAATTTTAATAAGTTAAGTTCTATACTTCATGCAGCTCATGACTCTTCATTGGGCCTTATGCTGATGTGTAAAATAAGTGTCTTGTGTCCATGTGGGACCAACATAACCGCACGTGGTATTTTGGTTTTATTTTTGGAAAACCTTTTTTGTTAAATGATTTATTCCAGTTGGTGGCACTAGAGGGAGGCATTGGAGCAGTGCACTGTGCGGCCTGTGGTACTTTCTCCTCGGCAAACAAGGAAGTAACACAGTGCTTGTGTAGCATTCAGAACCACTAAATGTCTTACATTATTCAGGGAATATATGTAGCTCTTTTGTATGAAGTTTTCTTTGTGGCAAAGTGGTTTATGTACATATGTTTATTGATTGTTAGCATTATACTAATTTAGCAAGTGCCATTCATAGTTTGTGGGACAAAATTGCTGCCAGAAATGTTTTTTTTTAACCCTGAATGAAATGTTCTAAAATATTATCCCTGTTATTATTATATTTTGTAAACATGACTACCTAGAGAGCATTGTTGCTCAGATAGATGGCTGCTACATCCAAGGCTTGTGGCTATGTAGCGTGCTATGTTCTTGTTTTATAAGGAAAATAACAGGGCTTCACAATGGTATTTTATATTCATGAAACAACACATACCTTTTATTAGCACTTTTATGTCACTGTTTTGTAGGAAAGGAGAATACTGTCATGTTCGACTGAACTGAAATAGCTAGCCTGCAGTATTTTCACTCCTGTATCTGACCGGGGATTGCAATGGAGAAATGTGTTTTTGTGTTTTGTTGTGGATAGGGTACTGAATTGAATATGTCGAGCACTGAACATACTTAAGTGTAATATTTTTATATAATGTTTTATTATATTTTGATATATTATTAAAAAAAGACTTTTATTGCTGTAAATAAATGTGAAGGATAGAACACTCCTGAGAACAACCCATAAGCCAGTCTTCTCTGTCCTTATTTTCTTTGTGTTTAGCAGGTATTTATTACCTGTTGACAGTGATTACAGCAGGGACTCAGTACCCCCAACCCCATTCACTGCACTGCCCTGTCAGAGTGGGGAATCCATGGCGATAACAGACACACCTGGAGAATTCTAACACAATAACTTCAAGAGTAACGTTCTGCACGCAGTCCGTCTGAAGAAGTCTCAGACCGGGCTGAAATCGGCACGTTTCTGTCTCCTTGCTCGGAAAGCATCTGCATAACATCATTACCTGATTGACTCATGAGAGAATCCATGAATCTGAACTTGAAATAGGTGACAATATATACACAGGAGTATTGCCTGTTACACTGTGTACACATGTATACACATGTATATGCACATTAGTGCACATTTTCACTGCATCCTATCCCCTCTCGCTTCCTGCAGTCCTCTGCCATACATCTCCTCGCTGCTCAGTTCCTCCCTGACCACTGCCTCTGCCCTTACTGAATTTAAGCAGGCCGGAGTTTCACCCCTTCTTAAAAAGCCAACCATGGATCCTCCACAGTCCAGAGATTGTGGTATCCAGAACTCCTGTATCCCTCCTCTATTGCTCCATAAAATCGTTCTCACTTGTTTTCACCCAGCTGTCAAACTCCCTGACTTAGAATAACTTCTTGCTCTCTCTGCAGTGTCCTTCTCCTTATTATATGCTTCCCAGCTCATTGTCTGGGCACTTGAGCTGTCCCAACTGGACTACTGCAACTTTTATCTTGCCAGTCTCCCTAAATGTGCCATCAGGCCCCTCCAGCTCATACGTATGAATACTGCTACTCTTCTAGTCTGTAACCAACCAAAACACTTGCATGTCAACCCCCTTCTCATCTCCCTCCACTACAAATCTCTGGTCCTAACCTGTGGCGCAGCAACATTTGCTAAATGTTCAAAATTACTTTTGCACCTACTACAGCACCTAACAGAATGTGATATGTAATGACTCATACTAGCAGATCATTGCACCTATTTAGCACTAGATTTAGTGTCCTTATTGTAATTCACTCTGAATAAGAGCCTCTGCTAAATACCTGAATGTCAATGACTAGATGTGTCTTATTGGCTATGACCCTGCTTGTGATATTATAGAAGACCTTTGTCTGTTGGAGGAGGTACAGAGGAAAGTTCATTCCACTCTGTCCAGGAGACCATAATATATGCCTGCCAAAGCCCTTCTCTCTGAGGAAAATGAGTTTGGCTCATGGGGTTTCTGCTCACAGTAGCATGGGGTCAAATACCTCACCAGGAGCAGGATATTGTTGATGACCTCCCTGGAATACTGTATTTCTGATTGGGGCCTGTCAGGAATGAAGATTGTTGTGGAACCTCCTCACCATTGCCTTGTACATAAACTTATATTCCATTGAGAGTAGACTGATTAGCCACCAGTTCCAGAGGTCCCTCTTATTCTGCTTTTTTTAGAATAAATACTGTCCATATTCTGCTACATGTATGCATCTGGCCTACCTTCCCTGTATACAGATTGTTAGCTCCCCCAAATTCTCCTTCATCTGATCCCTAACAGACTGATAGAACTCAGCTGGGATCCTGTCAGGACCTGGAGATTTTCACTGGTTCTTGGAGCTCAAAACTGGGGATGAGAGAGGCTAAGGGCACAAGACTAGGGGAGAAATGAGAAGTTGCACTCATATTCTTGCATGTGAAAACAGGATATTGATTTTTCCAAGAAGGTGGTGTGTCGAAATGTGTTGGAATGTGGTATAACAGGTCAGGTACACACTGAACTGAAAGTACAGTCTGTTGTCTTTTTTTCAGCATACTGCCTTTTTACAGCACAGTGAGGAAAATTGTGTGTGTGTGTGTGTGTGTGTGTGAGAGAGTGAGTGTGAGTGAGTGTGTCTCCCCCCCAGCACTGAAGAGGCTCCATTCTGTGTCAGGCTCTGGGGTTTCCAGCATAGCATAGAAGAGATTTCACTCATTAATACATTAGTACATAGTCTCACAACTACAGCAGGAAGTTATCTTTATTATTAGTTATCTGTTTCCTGTTGCTGGCATTCTGGACTGATTAGAATGTAGTATAACAGGTCTGCTTTTAACTGAAAAACTGAAAGTAGAAACCATACCTGTTCCAGCATTCCACCTTCATCTCCCATAGCAGAGAGCAGACTGTCAGATGGAAGCTCTGTGTGTGTGTTCTCTCCCTCAGTATTAAAGAGGATCCATTCTGTGTCAGGAGTCTCCACTGGGCTCTGACAGACACCCAGCTGTGCAGAGTCCAGCGTGAGAGAGAACATCTGGAGCCCCCAGCATAGCTGCTGAGTGACAGACTGAGATCAGGTAAGAACACCTGTATACACCATATCTTACATATATAAAATAAGTGTCATAAAATGTTTTTCATATTATAAAAAATACAAGATCTGACACATTTGTGACATTGAAGAGTAGCTTATCTACCTGAAATTTACAGACATTTGCATGTATTTTCCAGAGATGAAGGGTGATGGGTCAGAGTATCTGTGTTTAATCCTCCTGCTCCTCCACCAGACCTCTGTCTCCAGACCAGGTACAGCACATCTTCACCTGCACTCTCACTGACTGCAGCACTGACATCTAAAGTGTGTTTCTCACACAGCTGATACTGTGTCACACACTGTGTGTCTCCAGGAGAATCACAAGTCTCAATCTGTGCTGTTGGTCCAGCTGCAGTCTCAGTGTGTGCTGTTGGTCCAGCTGCAGTCTCAGTGTGTGCTGTTGGTCCAGCTGCAGTCTCAGTCTGTGCTGTTGTTCCAGCTGCAGTCTCAGGGTGCTTTCACACCTGCAGCCTTTAGTCTGTCTGAATCGAACCGTAGTGCGTTTGACCCCTTAGTTCGGTTCGTTTGCGTAGGTCAGAATGCAGTAATCGCACTCAGGTCCGCACCAAAACAATCGGCCCAAGACCCCCGGAGAGAGGTGGTCTCGATCCGCATCATCTGGCGAACTCTGGTGCGGTCCCACTGGTGAGAAAGTAACCCGAACCAACCAGGGCCAAAACTATCCAATAGCTATGACTGTATATATTGACAACCAATGTATGCTGTTTTATTGCCAGGTGCGTTAAATTGGATTGTATATGTGTTTGAAATGTATTTTTAGCTAGCTAGATCTGATATCCCAAGCCAGCTAAAGTGGCTACTGTATTTTGAGCTTTGCCAGGTAATTTGATATTGTTGCCAAAGACAAAGTGGGTTCTAGCAATACGTGTAACTGTACTGTGTAGCATTAAAAACGATACGATCAACATGGAATATGGAATATGTAAAACTATACGATCACAACCTCAAAATGTAATATGTAACTATATGTTCATATTGTGCCATATTTTCCTTATGCTGGTGACGAGTGTGGAGCCGGAGACGCGTTACATTATTTTACTGTATATGCTGACAACCGAACTTATGCTGTATTACTGCCAGTGCTAATTAAACACACACTGTGGACCCAACCCATCCTGCCTGCCTGTGATTCCTGCGAGAGCAGAAACACATTATTTTCCAACCGCAGCCGTGCCTCATTTCCAAACTGTATTATTTGCCTAAAGTGGTAAATGCAAATGATGTAATAAACGATGACCAGGGCCAAAATCAACCTGCGTAGCTGTCCCTCCATTGTGAAATTGGAAAGTGGTGCGTTAATCTATTTCTGGAACATAAACACCACAAAGTGACCAATGAGGGAGCAGTCTGCTCTTCTTTTACAAATTTTGGTCCGTTTAGAAATAATGCCATGTGACAACGAACCGAACGTATGTCATTATGCAACATTGTAACAATTTATTCCCTGCTGCAGACCAAAGCAATCAAACTATAGGTCTGAAAACGCCCTGAGTCTGTGCTGTTGTTCTCTCCAGAGGAGTTCCAGGTTGTTGGTCCAGCTGATCCTGTTGTTGCTGTAGCTGGTGAAGATGTTGTTCTGCCCTGTTACCTCAAACCCAGCATCAGTGCTGAGGACATGGAGGTGGAGTGGATCAGACCTCAGTCCACAGACAGCCTGGTGCATCTTTACCAGGAGAGAGAGAACAGAAATGAGAATCAGATCTCATCTTACAGAGGAAGGACAGCTCTGTTCCCAGAGGAACTGAAGAAAGGCAACACTTCACTAAGACTGAGCAGCGTGGAAGTCTCTGATGAGGGACATTATAAATGTGTAATTGAATATGGACAGTGGTATAAAGATGCTTCACTTCTAGTGGAAGTAAGAGGTCAGTAATTTTGTTCAAAATGCAACTCAATTTGAAACTGGTTCAAAATGTTATATTTCTGAAATAAAACAAGCATCTTTGTATACCCTAAAGCACCCACTTACCCACTCTAATGAACAAAGGAATGAATGACTGAGTGAACAATATTAATGAGTCTCCCTGTGTGTTTCAGCTGAGATGTTCTATCGTGCTCGTTCCTGGAAGGTGGCCTTTGCTGTGTTTTTCACTCTGGGAGTTCCTGCTATAATAGGACTAGCTGTTCTAATCCATCGCCATGTGAAACTGCGCAGAATGAAAGGTGAGACTCTGATCCATCCTTTTTAATGATTATAAGTGGTCTGCAGTTCATACAATTTTGCTGGGTATTAAAGAGTATTTACAAATATGCAAAATATTGAACTCCAGGTGTGCTTAACTCTTTGTACAGATAAAGGCATTTCTCATGTAGGGTTTAGGGCATTTCTGATTGGCACCAGTGGCCATCCTACCTGTGAATATTTTATAACCCCTTGAGGTGGTTATAACAACAAGTCCAAACGTGCATAATTAAACAATTGTGTAAAATAATAGGTCTGCACCATGTATAACACATCAACTGTATAACACCCAGTTTGAGCAGACAGTAGTTGATCTGTGGGAAACAGCTGCTGATGTTCACCTCAGGAGAGAGAAACAGCATAAATATCAGACTGATCTGTTAGTGCTGATCATGGATAGAAGAGAAATGTAGAAAAGTTTAAAGCACATGGTGATTCAGCTGTAGGGGGAGAGTTTGTGAGGAGAATCAGCTGTTCTCACTTTAATCTGCATTTGTACACCTGATGGTCAGCTGTCCAAACGGCTGGGTAAGTAGTGTGTGTGTGTGTGTGTGTGTACATGTGAATGCACGTGCACAATAGTTTGTGTTGTTTATAGATGGCTGTGTCTCAATTTCTCTGTTTGTACGGTTGTGTTTCTATAATTACTGCAGTAAGCAGTTGTACACATAGACTTGGTATTGTGGATTCAGCGGGGTAAGTATTTATGTGTGTGTGTGGGCACGCACACAATAGAGAGATTAATATTTTTAGGTTAACTTAAATTGAAAAATTCTAAAATCTAAAATCTAAAATCTAAAAAATTCTTTGTATTCTTTAGAGTCTGTTCTATGTGAATTCCTCTTAAATGTCATTCATATATCCCTTTCCTGCCAGAAACAGATATACACTGACTACATTTAAAATAGAAAATTAAAAAGAGTTCTTATTTTATATTGCTGTTGCTAAGTTAAGCATTAGTTACCCATAAATGTGGATGAAGGATCAGATTTCCTAACCCAAACCACAGCCTTAACCATTATTAGGTGAAAATCAAAACTGATCCTGATCCTTTGTTTTCGCTCACTCACCAGAGTAGTTGAGGAAGCTTTTTTCTTTTTTTCTTGGTAAGGCAGTTGCCCTCCACAAACACACAAAAACACAAACACACACACACACACACACACACACTGCCCTACCAAAAAAACACAAGAAATGACACGTGTCTGGATATTGTCAGCACCCTAGGTGACAGTCTGTATAGCCTGTATGAATTGCCCTGTATGAATACCACAGTAGGTAGTTACACATCATAGATTAACTCACCCATTGCACATGATCAGTGCAGCAGAATCTCCACACAGCTCAGCACACAGGACAACACAGCAGGGGATTGGCAGGGTTTAAATTCCTCTGCCCTCTAGTGGACAGCTGTGTGCAGTGCATCACTTTCCAGTCAGATGGGGGTGACCTTTGATGATAATAAAGTACATCATCTCAAAAAAGCCACTAGGGGGAGTGCATGTTTGGCAAATATGAAGAAGATTGGCACTTGCATGATATTAAATAATGTGGCCAAACTCTACAGGGGTGTGTACTATAAAGAATTTTCCATAGAAATCAATGAAGCTTTAAACAGTTGCCTTTCAAACACTGTTTTGTGAGCCAATAAAGCAGGCACAGAAATGGAATATTTAATGGAATGACACTATATGCCACTACATAATAAACATATTAAATATAAATTAAATTAAATAAATTACATATGAATCAGTCAATATTCTCATGTCAAAATTTCACTGAATTTGTGCGAATTAAATCTGTTTTCTTTCATCTGCAGATCAGCTTGTCAAAGAGAGGAGTAAGTAGAATGTGTGTGTGTGTGTGTGTGTGTGTGGGGGTATCAGAGAGTGATTTGCAAACCTAAAATTTCATCACTTCAGGAAGTTTTTCTTATTACCATTTATCTTCACATAAAGGAGTAAATCTGGCTGTGTGGAACACAAATTACTTGTTTTACAATTCGGCATGTATCTCCAATCTGAAAGCTTCCAAAACAACACCCAAAAGAAAAGACGGGAGAAACCGGTTTGATTTGGATTGCAAAAGTATGAGAAAAAAAATCTCAGAAAATTATCCAACCAAAAGCACAGACAACCAGAAAAGCAGGATTTAGAACTTGAATGATCTTGGTTTCTGTGAAACTTTAAAAGAACACACTGAGAGTGAATGTACAGCATTCTGGAACAACTGGAATTCCTTACATAAAAAGCAACATGATGAACTGGCCATCCAAAATGGAGAGATATACACAAAAGTCATATTGAAAAAATTATACTGCAAAATAACAATAAAACCAGAGCAAAATCAGACATATATACAAATGAATAATATGAGCAGCAATCTAGGTAATGTATTCTGTAGCATCAAAACACATCATGAACACGAGACTCATAAACTTCCTCAGCCAGAAAAATGACTTGAGTATTAGTCAAACTGGATTCTTACTAAGTTACAGAACATTGTATCATACTTTCCCCCTACACACCCTAACTGATGAACATGTGAACCAAAACACAAGCAAACTGTTCACCTGCTTTGGAGATTTCCAGAATGTCTTTGACTCTGTTTGTCAATAAGGTGTTTTCTCTAAGCTGCCTGAAAGTGGTGTAGGGGAAAACGCATGACTGAATAAAATCAATCTAAAAAAATAAATGTGCAATTAAAATTGAAGACAAACAAAATACTTCATTCAACGGCTTGGTGCAAGTCAGAGGTGCTAAATTTTGCCAACCCTCTTCAGTATTTATATTAACACACTGGCCAAAAAATACTAGAACAATCTGTAGCACCTGCTCTCACTCGGTATGACTCTGAAATTAAATTCCTACTTTACGCAGAAGACCTGGTTCTGCTGTCAGTAACAGGAGAGGGTTTACAGCAGAACCTGGATCTGTTACAACAGTTCTATCAGATCTGGGGTGTCACCATTAACTCCCAAAAGCCTAGAGTACTAATATGTCAAACAAGGTCCTGATGTCAGGGAACCAAATACAACTTCACTCTTGGATCGACAAAAAATTGAGCAACCATTGAAGGCTCAGCTTCACTGGAAATTTTAGTGAGGACATTAATGAACTGAAAGATAAGCAATGTAACTAAGAACATTGGGCCTCAGGACACTGACAGCATAGCTCAAAGAATTCAACCCATTCGAATCATTAATAAATAAAAGGAAAATTACACAACCGTATTGAGCGCAACAAAATAAAACTGCAATGCTATTTGTCCATAAATAAACAGTACCGCCATTGGTCCCTGGCAGCCTGTCTGACCATGGTGACTGATAGCAAGCTGAGAAAAACCCTTATGAAGTACAGCCTCAGTGAGCAGAGTCTGGCCATAGAGAAGGGCCGACACAGGCAGACCTGGCTGCCCAGAGAGGACAGGCTGCTCCCACTGTAGTCAGGGAGTGGAGGAGACGGAGCTGCGCCCACTGTGACAAATACAAGCACATTACATCAGTATTTTACCCAAAAGATTCAACAAATCTGCCCCAAATTTCAAAATCTCAAACACTCTCAACTGCTACCCTTATATATTAGGGAGAGGAGGAAATGTGTAAAACTGGCAGCACAATATGGAACCACCTGCCACAGAATGAGGGACGAGTGACTGTTAATAGCCAATAATCAGTTAATACTCACAGTTTGTGATCAGTTCACTAAGATGACCTTAAATTCCTATCTGTGTGTTATGTCTAAAAATGTGAAATTGCATGTTGTGACAACATGAGACCCTCGAGAGAGACGGGGGAGAACAACAGAAAGAGAGAGAGAGAGAGAGAGAGAGAGAGAGGGAGGGATAGGATACTTGCATGTGAGCAGTAATAAAGCACCCGTCTGTAACTGAGTGCTGACCTCTTATGGAAGTTTTTCCCCTTTGATGAAAATAAAATGACTCCTGATATTTGCCACATTGACTCAGTGAATAATAATAAGAGCAGAAGCTGCAGGGAGGAGAGTCTTACAGTCTGTAATTCTGTTGTGTGTGTTTCACCCTCAGAGATTGTGACCATGTGCAGGGGAAAAGGTAAGTAGAATGTGAAGAAAACTCATTCTGCAGAGGATGTTGAGTTATGATATCATCACATCATATTACACAGACACACACACACACTCCATCTAACCTCTTGTTTGTCTGTTTGCAGAGTTTGAAAGGGCTCATAGATATGCAGGTGAGTTTGTGTTTCTTTCCCACTCAGAGGGCTCTGTGTGAGGCTTTTCTTCTGGAGGGGAGGTGGGTCTGGTGAGCTGGTCCAGGACTTAACAATCCCAAATACTGTAGGAGCCGGACTCAGAGTCAGAGACTGTGGGATGGGATTCTGTCCATTTTCTCACTGGGATTCTGTGAGCTCATCTCACTCACAGATTACAGCATCACAGCAGCTGTAGAATATGTGCTGCTCACACTGCAGTCAGACTCACAGGGTCCTGATGCTGGAACAGTAGCCATGTGTGTGGGAACAGTGTTATCCAGGTACAGACTCTACCTTCATTTCATCAATACATGGACATCATAACAAGGTACAACAGGATGATCGATCGTTGCTAAGGTAACATGGAAGCTGGTTGCTCTGCCAGGTCCTCGAGAATATCAAAAATATAAACTGACCATCACTAATATGGCTGTAATAATAATAAGTTGAAATTTTACATACAGTATTTTGTGTCCTAAATTCTCTGTTCTCCTCCACAGTGGATGTGACTCTGGACCCTGATACAGCTCATCCCAAACTCATCCTGTCTGAGGATGGGAAACAAGTGAGACTGGGAGACACACGACAGGATCTCCCTGACACCCCAAAGAGGTTTGATCCTGCTGTAAATGTCCTGGGAAAGGAGGGTTTCTCCTCAGGGAGATTTTACTTTGAGGTGCAGGTTGGGAAAAAGACAAAGTGGGATTTAGGAGTGGCGAAAGAGTCCGTCAGCAGGAAGGGGGATATTACACTGAGCCCTGAGGATGGATACTGGAGCATATGGCTGAGGGATGGGACTGACTACCGTGCAAACTGCTCCCCCTCTGTCCCCCTCCCCCAGAGAGAGAAGCCCAGGACAGTGGGGGTGTATGTGGATTATGAGGGGGGTCAGGTCTCCTTTTACAATGTAGAGGCCAGGTCTCATATCTACTCCTTCACTGGATACACCTTCACTGAGAAACTCTATCCATTCTTCTGCCCCTGTGTCAATGATAACGGTAAAAACTCAGCCCCACTGATCATCTCTCCTGTCAGTCACACTGGCTGAATATTTTGGGTCTAATGCAACAATATTATGCTTTAAGATAAAACAAAATGCAAAATGTTTATGTCAATGTTATAGTTGAAAATATCCAAATGAGGACTTTCAGAGCTCTGACTCTCATCACTGCACCATGAATGCTTCTGGAGACTCAGGATTCTTATTCAGCTTTTGTTTCCTACATGTTACATGTTTTTTTTTCTGAACTGCTCTGGTAAAACCTGGTGTAAGAAATAATATTTTGAAATTTGGGTTTTTAACATGTAGGTAACATTAGCATTCTGTACTTCCTGCCACATTAAAATAGCATTTAAATATATTTAAATGAGGACTAAAGCATGTAAATCAGCCCCACTGATCATCTCTCCTGTCAGTCACACAGACTTTTAGTGAAAAATAGATATTTGAAGATTGATGTTCATGTTTACGTGTGCAATCATTTTGTATGTCATGCTTTATTAAAATGATTCTTACTATATGCAAAGTGCAGCCATCCTGTTTCAGAGCAATATAACTCATCACCACACTATGAATGTCTTCTTATGTAAAATCATAAAAGCATAGATAAGTGTATAGTGTCTTTACAATGGGATTGCAGGGCTTAAAGTTTTCCGGCACCGTGCTATCATAGTATTGTATAGTTAATAACTGTGTCATCTCGTTGTGAGTTTTAATTACTCTTGAAAAAAATGTCAAATCATGTCAAAGTTATTTTTTTATGTTTGCAGGTGTCCTTCCAACATTTCAAGTGTTTGTCAAAAAACTGCAACATGAGGACGCAGGGTTATTTGGCAAACAAAAAAAAGAACATTATTTGAAAATGATTTTCCTTGAAAATCATCTGCATTTGCCATTAGCCCTTGACAGGCTCAGACTACAGATATTTGAAACAGCAATACCAAGAACGGTCAGTAGGTGGCAATAGTACTCCATCTCACTACAATATGGTGCAAACACATGTAACATTTAGGATGCTTTTGATATCAAGTTTTGCTGGTTAGCTTTGTCCTTGACAGGGTACAAGATGACCTACAATCTAAAACATGAAATTTCTGAATTAAAGGTCATAATGTTGTGAGGGTATGTGAAACTCAGTCAGGCTAACTAATTCATTGGTTGAATAAGACTTGATTAGCAACCACTCAGTAAAGGGTATATGGAAAAGGACATTGATGATTCACTTTTTTTTTTTTTTTTTTAAAGAATGTGCACCATTTACTCCATTTATTTTGAAAAACAATTTGTAAACAGTTACAGTGCAACAGTGAACTGTAGATAACTGTAATTGCAACATTTCCATAATTGTTTTGTTCAAAAGAAATAATGGTAAATTAAATACTAGGAAATAAATACAAAATAGAAAATACACAAATACAGTTACAGAAAACTACAGTTCCATTCAATTAACAACAAAAAAAAACAAAGTGCTCCAAGAACTGTTAAGCTGAAGCTTACAGTGATCTATTTCTTCTCTTTTTTGATTGGGTTTTGAGCCCTCAGAACTCCTCCTTTTTAACATATTTGCAGAGGCAGTTGATGAGGCTGGTGCAGAGGAGGTAGGGGAGGCTTTGGCTGGGCCATAAAGGAGAGGAAAGAACCTGGCTGGTCCAGAGGAGGAGGTGGCTGGCCCAGAGGAGGTGGCTGGTCCAGAGGTGGAAGTGGGTGGCCCAGAGGAGGTGGCTGGCCCAGAGGAGGTAGTGGATGGCCGAGAAGAGGGTGGTCGTCTGGCTGGCCCAGAGGAGGTAGAGGAGGCGTTGAATGCTCCAGCAGAGGAGGCTTTGGCTGGCCTTTTGGTTTTCCTGGCCTGTTGAACTAGTTTGTTTGCCACCTCTGATGACCGCATCCTTACTGCCTCACTCATCCTTTTCTGCTTTAGTGCCTGTTCACTCTCCTTCTTCTTTTGTAAGTGAAATTGATAATTTTGGTACGATGACAGGCAGGACCGCCCCAAAGGCTGGTCTATGGTCATAGTTGAGGCTGTCCAGTCCCTGGCTTTCATTGTGGACTTAACTGCGAGGCTCTCAGTTTCCACATTCAAGGAGCACCTGTCGGCTTCGAGGATATCGTCCATTAAATTGAATGATCCCTCCACCAGTGGACCTGTGAAAATAGAAAGAAGGGCTTTCACCAGCTTAATCAGAGTGAGATATTTCACACCTCTCTCTGGATTTTTCAAAGATGCAACTTGGCTCCACCAGTCTACATCCACTCGGCTGTCCTCTTCAACGTAGCTCTGGGCATGAGGTACCAGGTCTAAATCAATCTGGTATGCCTGAACCTCCTCCTCTAGTTGACCAACCTCTTCTGGCGGAACAACATTAGGCAAGGCCTCTCCTAATGTCATAAAAGCTCCACAGACAGAGTCACACTGAATAAGACCTGGAGTCAGAGCTGAGAGTGAGGTGATTGTTTTGTTGTCCAGGGGAAGATTTTTGAGTAGGAACTCAGCTGATTTTATGTACCCTTCTCAGAGAGTTGTAGAGATTCCCAACCCATATTTTCCTCTCCACACGGGCCTTGTTCATGGCAGAGTAGCAGAACCTTCCAACACAAAGCCTTTTGTTTGAAAGCTGTAAATCTCTACTCCGGACATCGACCTTGAGGATCTCCTTAGCACTCAGCGGGATAGCCTCTGGCTTCATAAATTTGCTGAGCAGCTCTCTCACAAGGGCCACCATTTCGACATGCAACAAGTGCACCATGGGCTTTTCATGTTGCAGTTTTTTGACAAACACTTGAAATGTTGGAAGGACACCTGCAAACATAAAAAAAATAACTTTGACATGATTTGACATTTTTTCAAGAGTAATTAAAACTCACAACGAGATGACACAGTTATTAACTATGCAACACTATGATAGAATCTCTTAAAGTTGGTTGTTGTTGTTGAAGAGACCTGACTGTTCCATTTGTACCTTGTCTAAAACAACTTATGTCATCAGTCAGAGATGGACCATAACCACTATTAATAACTCTTATTACACTTATATTAAGTTGCCATGAGTTTGCCTACTCATACAAGATACCTCTGAACAACTCGACCATGACCTTCAGTCTTTCGAACTCTGTGAAGAGCACAGAGATCCGAGCCTTCCGGTTCTGGTTAATCTGTGTTCTAGATGCTGTGGCCTGTTCTTGTTGAAGAACTTCTATTCTGGCCTTTTCCTTAACTGTCACCTCATTTCTTTCAAGCACTTGATTAAGAAGCCTTCTGTAGCACACACACACACACACACACACACACACACACACAGGCGCGCGCCCACACACATACATACATACACACATGAGGACATTGTTTCACTGCTGATTTGCTCCTTCCTAAATAAAACCTAACCACTCTAAACTGTGGATTAAAAGGCAGCACATCATTACATACAGCGTTATAGCCCACAAGCAATGCACTTACTACAGATTAACAGAGGCAGTACATTCAAAATACCTAACATAAATTGGTTTAGATTACATGATTTGTATTACCTGTATTTATGTTCTTCACTTGGATCCAGCACATGGTAGTAGTGTACCACCAGTACATCCAGGAGTTCATTCAGCCTGTTGCACACCTCCAGCATCTGAAGAAATCTGTTGCTGATGGGTCTGATCAAGCTCTTGGGAGGGAGATGGAGCAGACTCTGAAACTCTGAAAAAATCTCCTTCTGTTTTGGTGACTTCTCAATATCATAATATACATCAGAGCAGAAATCTTCAACTTCTGAGCTGAACGGGCTCATGAGGGCCTTGGCAGCATTGGACACCATATGGACAGTGTCTCCAGATATGTCTAGGAGGTAAGGGTTCTCCTTCCTAGCTTGCGTCTCAAGTCCAGTCTTCTTTCCTCTCATGACTGCACAATTGTCCAGTAGAATACTGGTGACTTGTTTCCACTCAAGACCACAAGACTGCAGGACATCTTTTAGTTCCACCATAAGTGCTGAGGCATTGGCAATATTAACTTTCCTGCTTGCCAGATGTTGGGTTGTTACTCTGCTTGCATCATCATCAAAAAAGCGAACAAGGACATTGAGAATTTTGTCCACGCTCTGGCTAGAGGCTTCATCAATATTCAGTGAAAACATGCAGTTTTTGAGCTTCTCAGACAGATGTTTCTTAAACTGGTGCTATGCCATGTGTATTTACATAACTGGCATGCTGATTTGAAACGGACAGTTTTGTCAAAGCATTTTTCTCTTCAGCTAATTTTTTACACAGATTTACAAGGGGTTGAGAGATCGTGAATGATAAATCGTGTTCTGCAATGAACGTGCACACGCATATTTTCAAGTCACAAACACGGTCAGTCATTGACGCCGGTACGTCAGCTGTGGTTGTTGCTCCCGGTAATCGTGTTGTGTGTTGGAGAGCGCGGACAGCTGCTCTACGATCAGGGTCTAATTCGTGACGCGGTAGCACTTTTTTACCGCTAGTTGCATACATTAGCTTTCTCGAGCACAACGTGCAGAAGCAAGCACCTGGTTCTCTTAATTTCTTACACCAGCTACCTAAAGGCTTGCCGTCTCTGCCTATTTCTTCTATCCACGCCCAGCGCCATTTATTTTTAAGTCCTTTATCAATTAAGACATCTTCCCCAGGCTTCATAAACTTACTCTCCATCCTGCCGACTATGTTTGCTTGCTACTCTCCAACGTGACGTCTCCGCTCCGGCATCTATGCTTAGTAGGACTCAACCAGGTTGCAGCTGGATCTCAACCACATTTTTTCCAAGACCCGCCCCATTCTACTTGATTGGCTAGTAATGTTGTTTGGTTGAGAGTGAAAGCTGTGTTCCTCTCATACCATTGGTAGGTGAACTCATGAACTCGATCTGATAAACAAGTTTTTTTAAATGTAGGACTATCATTTTTTTTCTGCAGCCAAGAACCGCACGCCGGAGATCCGGCACGGTGCCGGAAGACTTTAGGCCCTGTGAATTCATTACTTGTGAACACTATAAGTACATGTGAGTGTGGTCATTTCAGGAAACCAGTAATGATGCGGTGCTTGTAAGAATTCAGTGAATTATTTCTAAGAACAAGTAAAAATACTCTAATTTTTGTATTTTTGTTTTGTTTTCTGAGTTTAAAATAAACAGAAATACAGTTAGAAAATACTGCTTTACAGCATTCACTGATGTGAAGTTTCCTCCTTTTTCAAATGTGCAAAACATCAGGAAAGCCACTCTCTATCTGAGTGAAGCTCCCTTCTATTGGATCCCCTTTTTTCAGGAAGTAACTGCAGGCTTGTGATTGGCTGGTAGTGAGAGTGCCATTGGAGATGCCAGGAATGACCCAGAGGCCTGGAACCTGAGGGCAGCAGTGATCTTAATGGCCACAGGAGAGCAGAGAGACCCGCCACCCTTACACCTTCATCACCAGTGTGAAGGAGAACCTTCTGCTCTTCCCCAAAACTGTCTCTTTGCTTTATTGTCAATTTGTTAGCCAGTTGTCCCGTACTACATGTGGCGTCAGCTGAACTCTTCTGTTTTCAAGTACATGTCAGTATGTTGCCCAGAGTGGAGTCCAGAGATACAGGAGTTGGCCTCTGTCTCTGTTCTCAGCACATCTGTAAGATCAGCTGCAGGCTGTGAAGTGGTGACTGTACTGCATCACGGCCGTCAGGTTGCCTTGGAATCCGTCCGCTAGGATTTTGAAGAGGTTGGTATTGAGTGAGGGCTCGTCCTGCGTCAGGTAGCGGTAAAAGCTGGCCACGCTGCTCACCGTAGCTGTGTCTCTGTAGAAGCTGATGAACCTCTGTGCGTATTCCTGCAGCCTCTTCCTCTCCTCCTGCGTTCTGGCCGTCTGGGATTTCCTCATGAACTTTGCAAACTCAGCCCAGGAGTTCTCGATGCGATTCTCGTCTTGGGAGTACATGCTGGCGTAGCAAGTCCACTTCACCGTAGCCTGCAAGGAGGCCACCTGGAGAGAGATGGAGTCCAGCTTACGGTTCACCTCCACAAACTGCTTCTTCATCAGGGTCACTTCAGATTTTTCCTCCTGAGGGACGAGGGCTAATATGAAGCTGATGAAGGGGCCGACGGTGGCGAAGGCAGTGCCGATTTTGGCCATGATGTTCATGCCTTTCAGGATGAAAGACGGGGCTTTCCCCGCGAGCCTCTTGGCCGCGCCCTGGCCGAAGGGGCTCAACTGCACTGTGACCCTCCTCTCGTGCTTCTCTCTCTTTCAGCGTGGTGTTCACTGCTGCAGTGAGGATCTTCGCATACTCGGGTATAAATGTTACAGACACCTGCACTTTCTCTGTGACATCAGGGGACACCTCCCAGCTGGAGAGGGTGGGGCAGAGGATGGCAGACAGCAGGAACAGGAAGTGCAGTGGAGAAGGCATGGCTGTTCCCCTGGTAACACAAAAGACACACAGAGCCACAGAGACTCCTGCTTCAGGATCTGGGCATGCAACCTGAGGCTTACAGACATGGTTGTATGCGTTCTTGAACTCTTATTTTAGGAAGCATGAGCACCAAGCACATGGCTGTGTATTTCTCTATTTAGCACAAGTATGACAGTATGCAAGTCTGCAAGCATGGGATTTACAGATGTATTTCTCACATTTGCAGCACATCGTGTTTGGTTTACAGTCCCTCTTTGGGGAGCAGAATTGGAGTCTCTTCCTTTTGCCTGCCCCGGCTGCAGCCTCAGGTGGATGTCAGCTGACATGTGCAGCAACTTTATAACATTATGACCCCTGACTCCACTCCCTGCAAGGAAACAGGACCCAGAAAGACAATCCTTGTACCCTGATGGTGTACAGCCTTTATAAAAATATAAAACATGTTTCACTTTTTCTAATGGTAGGGTCACTGTAGAAACTGTTATCGAAGTTCATGCTGAAAATTTTTAATTTAGGGGGTTTTCTCTGCTGTTAAACTCAGAAACGGGTCATTTTTGACCCCTAAGACAACACGAGGGTTAAAAAGTTGCCGTCAGGTCTGAGATCAGGATGCTCAAGGGAATGAACTTCCTGCTGAGATTTGTACAACAGACCTCCTGGGTGAAAGAGAAAGCTGAAAACTCATCTTCTCAAGCTGTATCTCTAGTCTACATTCCTCTCTCTCTATACATCCTATCTATCCCTATTTTCTATTAAAAAAATCACTCTACACTAGTTTTCCACTTAACTCAATAACTTACTGACCTCTTGTAATGCTTCTCGATAACTACTCTTAGCATAGTGATTGCAGTTATTTTAAAGTCACTCTGGGTAAGTGTCTGCTAAATGACGTAATGTAATGTAATCACTACTTATTACAACAACATTACAACAATATTTCATATGTTCATATCCCCGACTCCGTTATTCAGCTGGACGGGCTAACCACTTTCCGGTCGGACAGGACTGCTGCTTTGTCTGGTAAGACCCGCGGTGGTGGCCTGTGTGTTTACATCAACAGAGAATGGTGTACGAACGCGGCGATCGTATCTGCAGACTCCTCAGCACTCGTGGAGGTCCTGGCAGTCCGATGTAGGCCCTTCTACCTCCCGCAAGAGTTCACAACAGCGATCGCTGTTGCTGTTTACATTCCCGCTAGCACAAATGCTAATGCTAGCGGGGCTCTGGGTGAACTCTACGGGAGAATCAGCGAGCTACAGACGGCTCACCCCGAAGGCTTCTTCATCGTCGCCAGGGACTTCAACAACACAAACTTAAGGACAGTACTCCCAAAATTCCACCAGCTCGTAGACTTTGCCACCTGCGGGGAAAACATGCTGGACCTTGTTCACACAAACATCCACACTGCACACAAGGCTGCACCTTGGACAATCAGACCACATCTCTGTTTTACTGACTCCAACCTACAGACCCATACAAAAACGGGTCAGACCATCCCTGAAGGAGGTGAGAACCTGGCCTCAGGGAGCCACATCAGCACTCCAGGACTGTTTTGAGAACACAGACTGGAACATCTTCAGAGAAGCTGCCACATATGGCAGCTCTGTGGACTTGGAGGAGTACACAGCCTCAGTGACTGGCTACATTAGCAAGTGCACTGAGGATGTTACTGTCTCCAAAACCGTCATCACCCGAGCAAATGAACAACCCTGGTTCTCTGCAGAGGTGAGTGCTTTGGTGAAAGCCAGGGATGCAGCCTTTAAGTCTGGGGACAGGGTACAGCCAAAGCCAAACTGTCCCGGACCATCAGGGAGGCAAAGCACGCCTATGCAAAGATCCACAGCCACTTCGTGGATTCCAAGGACACACGGCGCATGTGGCAGGGAATACAAACCATCACGGACTACAAACCAACACCTCAGGCTTGTAGCAGTGACGCCTCGCTGCCAGATTCATCTTCAACATCTCCCTGAGCACAGCGATGGTACCTGCTTGCCTCAAAACAACCAGGATTATACCAGTGCCCAAGAAGTCAACTGTGTCCTGCCTCAATGACTACCTGCCTGTAGCACTCACACCCATCATCACAAAGTGCTTTGAGAGGCTGGTACTGAGGCACATGAAGGCCCATCTCCCAGACCAACTGGACCCACTGCAGTTTGCCTACCGCTCCAACCGGACAACTGATGATGCCATCACTACAGCCCTCCACCTCACCCTCTCCCACCTGGACAGAAAGGACAATGCGTGGCTGCTGGCTAGCTAGAGACAACTTACAAATCAATACATCAGAGGAACAGCGATTGACCATGCACATGCCTAAGACCAAAAAAATAAAATTATTTGCATACCATTATACACAAACAACTAAAACGAAAAGGGGCAATTGCTCTGTCAGCTAGCTTAGCTGCGCTTTAGAACGGTAGGCCTACTACTTTTAACGGAAGTATCATGAGTCTAACGCGCAACTGCGTGCTAAGCTGAACGTGATTGCTGTGTAACAACACGCACCGTTTCAGATGATTCGCAGTGAAACTGTCTGGAAACCGGAAGGTGGAGATCTACCCCGAACCAGAGCCCGTCTACATTTACATTTATTCATTTAGCAGACGCTTCTATCCAAAGCGACGTACAAAAGTGCATATAGTGGGCAAACAGGCACAAGGGCAAGATGTGTACACGTCATACAATGAAAGTCTATACAGATATTCCCTACCAGAACGAAGAGTTAACAAGAATGTCACTTAATGACATAATTTAGGATTCCTTGCGAGTTGGATCCTCGATGTAATATAAATATTACACGATATTGTAATTATTAGGCTTATATATTTCTTATACAATTGACTTCACATCCGCCAAAAATAACGTTTATTTCGCTGCAATAAATAGGACCCCTCCTGCATCCTGTCGTCATTGAAGTGTCTGAAAGGGAAGTAGTTACGACTTTATTGTAACCCTCTATTTATAAGCATTTTCGTCTGGATCGTGTTTGAATTATTATCATTACTCAGGGACGTGCATAGACATTTGTGTTGGATAAGAGTGGCCGTTAAATAAATGTGGTCGATCGCTAAATTGTTGTATAGGCCTATATATAGGCCATTACAACAATTTAGCAAGGATGTCATTTATCGATGTAAATTACGTTAAATGCTCATGACATCACAGCTTGTGAGGTCTGTGTTTTAAACGATATTGTTCATTGCACTCAACCTAACCTAAAAGTTTATTCTCAGTAATTCAAATCGATCTCACCAAATGTAGCTCCGTTTTGTAATTTGAATTGTTTAACACAAGAAAGCTATAATGTGAAACATTTAAGAGAAAGCTTTGGGATTACTTGCCACTTAATCTTTCAAATTGCCGTCCTTGTTAATTAAACAATCTCACGTAGCTTTCGCAGTAGCACACAAACTACAGGCAATCTGCGCTGTTTCGCGAGCATAATCATTTACGCATTGGTGTCCATTATTCTGTGAATTATTTGTTTTATTGTTAATCAAGGAGGATAAAGGGGAACAGGCTGAAAGTAATGATAGATTTAAAGGTAATGTTTCAGCCTCCTCTGTTTCCAGCTCACCAGCCGCCACTGATTATACATATATATGTAGGAATTGTAGGAAAGTAGAGACGGACAATTTCTATTTTTAGCACACACCGCGAGCGAGCCCAAAAATCCTGCAGCTCAAACAAGAACCAACGAACCAACAGCCCCGTCACCCAGAAAGCACTTTTTCTTAAAGGGACCGTATTTTTGCTGAAAACTGACGGTGCCGCACGGCGCAAAAATCCTGGCGATGAATAAAAAATGCACTATTTAGATTCAGCGTGTTTTGTCTGTCTTTGTGATTAGAAAAAACAACCTACATTTTTTTTTCAAAGATGATGTAGAAAGTTATCCCCGCACGCCTTAATTATAGGACTATATAAAGAGATATGCCTATATAGTTTTTATTTCACACAGTCAAAGTAAGTGACGGCATAGGCCTACATGGGGGCAGACATCAGGCTAACAAAATATTACTACAGTTTGCAAATGAGACGGTTTAGTCTCTCCCTAACCCACCTCAGTAGCAGGTTTAAACAAATACTCACAAAAAGTGACCTCTAGTGGCTGATATGAGATTTCTTGACACAGCAACTGAGATCAAGTTAAACCTCAGCAGTAGGTTAAACCACAGGTACCGATGACACAGCAATGGGGTTTAAGAAGCCACGTGACTTTTTCCGCAACATGCGCGTTTAAAACCGTGTTAAACTCTAAACCGCAGCTAAGCTAACGACAGAGCAATTGCCCCAAAATGTCTCCATGCGATATTTACATTACCATTCCGGCCAGAAACTAGAGACCTCGGTCCGGCACGCACACTCCCGTCCAACACTCCAGGTTCTACGACCGTGAAATGACCAAAAAGGGAATCAATTTAAACCAAAAACACTATATCTATATCCCCGATTGCCCTACATTTAAGATCATTTACCTAAACACGGAGGTTATGAAAATACTGTCCCTGGGAACGCCGCACCATGTGGGATAGGGCAATCCTATATACAAATACAAGTAACAGATTAATCAAAAAAAACTACCAAACACAAAGTAAATTTAAAACGCCGCCTACCTTAGACATCCACGTCCCACGTACACCCAATGCCGGCAGCGCTGCCACAGCAAAGTAAGGATCCCAAACATTGAACTCTACCTCCCTGCCTGTTCAAAACTTTTTACTGTGTCTGCGAGCCAATAGGAACGCTACTTCCTATTGGTGTGCTGCTCGCTGGCTACACATGGAAGAGCTCTTCCACAATCACAGCATCCGGCGTGCAACCTGCATCGCCACAGACCCCTCCCATGGACTGTTCACCCCCCTGCCGTCTGGCAGAAGGTACCGGAGCATCCATACTGTCACTGCCAGACACTGTTCACTCCTCGCTGCCCCCTCCTCCCCTCCTGCGCCTGCACAGGAACAGACCCACACCCCCGGAGCACAGCATGCCCCTGCCCACTCCTCTGGACTGAGCACCCCAAAATTTAAAATGTTAAATCGTGTGTGAGTTAGGTGCACTGTAGGCGTGGTTCAGGCTTCTGCGGTACTCGTCCTGGTGTGTCGGTAAGAACACAGGTCTCCGAGTCCAGAATGCGGTTAACAGTCTTTACTTGGTAGAAGTAGTAATACAGCAGCACAGCATTGCACGGGCTAATTTTCACACTTGAACTTCTACTGGTGCGTACACATCAATAAGTTCCTGTATGTGGTCTAGAAGGAAATCACATATAAACATATTTACAATAAGTTCCATTAAATACAAACAAGCCTAATGATCATAAATGAGGCAGCAGAATAGTGATTTAACTCAACAACATATTTAACAAATGTACAGGCTGTTATCCTAGTCTACGCTGCCCTCTAGTGGTTAACTTCGCACATAACATGGCAGGAATGGTACAAATAGCGCCACCGTTTTATGTTCTATCATGTTTGCACCTCGTGGACAATAAACATATCACTGGCGAATACCATCGTCGTTCAAGTGCTAACAATAATTAAGAAAGGCTTAATTACAAACTAATAACTTAACAAATTGTTGAAATAAATGTCACGGATGCGAGTTATGTGAGGTGTACAAATTAATCGACAGCTGCTACGAACGCTGAAATAATGAAACATATCTACGAGTAACAAAGCAACCGTTACTTACAGTTTGTCAATAACGCACATAGGCCTAGCTTTGTCAGAGGCGCAAAAAGGGGGTACGCAATATATGCAGCGCATAGGGGCGCTACGCGAAGGGGGGCGCCAAAACAATGGTGAAAAAAATATATATGTATGTATATGTATATAATATTATTATTAAAAAATATAGACATATTTGTGAAGTTACAGCCAGGTCTAGACCGATCACACGGACAAGACAGGCTACTTATTCGTTACGGCTGCGGTCCAATGACTGTATCAATGATGAGAGTTAAGATGTTGTCATAAAAGATTCTGGAGCGCGAGGCTTTGCGGCACCCTGTGATCTAAGTTGTCATGATATAGAGAAGGAGTCGAGATGGCGAAAGCTCAAAAGAAACTGTCAGGGGCGCAGAACAGGAAAAGAAAGGGAAAAGGAGAAAGCGTGTGAAGGAATGAGAGAAAAAATGTCTATGTGGATGAAAGACTGCGGGAAGCATGTAAAGTACCACTTCAGTGAAAATCTTGAGAGGGAGGCTTGAAGTTGACATTTTCTAGTTAGCTAAACTAGTACTAGACTAGCTAACGTTAGCTAACATTAGATAGGCGGCTAACGTAGTTTTACGAGACATGGGGAAAGACTAGATAGCCTATTGCCTCAGTACATCGAAAATGAATGTTGTTGGTTACATTTAGATTTCTTAGTTTTTCTGCCATCTCCTCAAATCATAGACAGCTAAGTTATACCGCTAGCCAGCTTTCCTCAGACGTGAAGTTGATGTTCAGCCTGTCTCGTTCAGTTCTCGAAATAACTAACTTATGTTACTGATGTGATGTTACAGACAATCAACCAGTTTATCAACCAACATCACCTTGTCACATACGGTTAACGACATTACCATTTAACTGTAGCTTCCCATTTCTCCTGATCAGGGGCGTAGTACCAAATTTTGGGCCCCGGACACAGTAGTGTGTCCGGGCCCCCCCCCTTCCACCTCCCCCATCCCCATCCCCCTCCCAAGACAATAAAGGGACGGAAAAATATATAATGTATTTATTATGTTATTGTTGGTGAGGACCAGGTTATAATTACGCTGCCAGGTTCGGGATGGTATGTGTTGTTCAGGTGGCGTCGGTTAGAACACCCACGAAGCAGATTTCCCTTTATTTCTCGTACATTGCCTGTACAGGTATCCGTGTATGTGTGTGCATACAAGTACATTTGTGTGTGTGTGTGTGGTCTGCAAAAGAACAAATAAAGGAAATGTTCACTGGCATTGCATTAACACAGCCACGGCTATCATGCTGCTTAACAACTATTTGGATAGCTAGTTGGCTAGACTAAATGCTTAACACCACAATTCTGCCAGTATACAGCAGCTGACATGCTACCAAGCTAGCTACATAACTAACAAAGCAGCTAACAACCACCATTACTAGTTGGTGGCTAACTAGCTAGCTAGCTGGTATTTATACATAACATAACATTCATATCACCCACAATTTAGTCTCTGTTTGAAGCAATGTAATTAGAGAGGAATTCAAAAGAGAGAAAAAAATTAAAGCACAATATAAACAGCTCACTCTCTGTCTGAGATGCTCTTTCCCTGTCTCTCTCCGTTACACTAACAGACTCCTCTACAAGCATAAATAGACAAATTTATATTAGCTTTTCATCTTTGTGTTACACTCTAACATCTAACTTGGAAGGTTATTTAATTTGAATATATTTATGTCATTTTCACTGAAATTGCCCAGTAAATGGTTGCTTGGAAGCACGAACACCTGTTAGCTACTGCTGAGTTCACCTTGTCTCATGTCATCAGCTACATCAGAACATGAAGAGGTGCCTGCTCTTTCTCTAGGGATGTGCATCTCCATCACTGAGGCCGATGCGATACACATCTCGATGCATTGCCAACGATCCGAGCATTAAAGATACATATGAAGCAACTACTAATGCGATACGATACGATTCACCCCTATTGCAATGCAGTGGGATTCGACACGATCTGATTCAACACAATGCGATTCAATGCGACACAATGCGATGCGATGCAATGCAAATGAGTATGATGCTATGCAATTCAACATGGTACAGACAGTTTGATTTTATTCGTGCTGCCTGTGTACTTTATAGCAGCACGGCATATTTTGCAAATTGCATGCGTCTTGTCAAATTGTCCGTGTCTCTTGAAAAATCCGAAGTGTCGCCAAACATTTGATTTGTAGCAATTTGGTGGAATGTGTAGCTCTTCCTCCTCTATGATACTCTGTGACTGGCCCGGACACGCCTCCAACTCGCGGGAGACTTGGCGGACAGACTTGGCCACTGACAGCAGTGGAGATTAGAGAGCGCGCTTGAGAAACAATTTAGGGAGGAGGAATCAATCTAATTATAAATTATTGGTCACATTTCTAAATAATAAGGTATAGGGCCTCTACTAATAATTATATATAAATAAATCGGATTTTACCGATGCAAAGATGTTAGAAACGATGCATCCCGAGTTCATCCCAAATCCGGTTCACACTTTTTTTAATCGGGGCATTGTGAACTTTTATACTGGTGTACCGATGTGAATCGGTGAATCTTACCATCCGTATCTTTCTCCCTCTGCAGCTGCTCCTGGGAACTAACAGTGTGTATTTTACAGGTTAGCTGCTGGGCTGAGGCTAACTTCGCTGGGTTATGATCACAAAAACACTGTCTGTTACATTAACTATTAATAAAATGCTTACTAGCTGTAATGAATAAAATCCCGCTTCGTTATCAGCTTGTGCTTGTTACGAATGACTGCTAACTAGCTAATCGCTTCTTAGCAAGCTAGTTTGCGTTACTGCAACATATTTACTCTTTGGCACTTTAGGCTCAACTGTTGTCTGAAAGAAACTCGTCAGTGGTTGTCTGCCCTCTTTTAGCCTTCTCTCTCGCTCTCTGCGCTTCTGAAATCCTGATTTTGATATCGGTTTCAGAATTGGCAAAAGCCACTGACTGCTCTCCTAAACCACGTTATTTACACGATAGATTTGCGCACCGGAGGATCAAACTACTTTTGCTTTTGAGGCGGGGGAGGGGGCGTGGGGGCAGGACGCAGGCAGATAAAGGAAACAACAGGCAGATAAGCAGAACTTATCATGGAAATTATTGTTTATTTCTACAATAACAGAAAGTATCAAAATTAGAAACCAAAATCAATTTATTTCCGCCCCCCATCCAGGCAGGGCCCTGGTTAGTCAGGTCCACCATTACCCGCAGTCCGACGCCTGTGCTCCTGATACCAAGATAACCTTCCTAAACACACTCACACACAAACACACACCAGACACAGTATTATGGTAGACTGCTTTTTTATTATCGTTTCAACTTAAGGATTAACTCCTTTCTGTTTATGGTTAAAGGATCACATTTCTTTCACGTTAGGTGACAGTTTAACATTAGCCCTTTCTGCTTTCCGCGGGGGTTTGATGGTTGCGCACGTCACAGCAAGCATTTTCATTACACCAACGCCGCTAGCAAGTTTGGTTTGAGAGTTCTGGAAAGGGGGATCACATTTCTTTGATTGGTTAGGTGAAATTTTATCATCTTGAACTTTTTCAACTCAAGCAAACGCCCGTTTTAACGTCGAACACCAGGTTCGCGATTAACTCCGCCCATTCCACTCCTGCCTTTGACTTTTCATGGTTTGATCGTTGCTCGTAAATTTCGCGTCACGTTCACACCTTGACACATTTTGGCATTACACCAAACGAGGTAGCAAGTTTGATGTTAGATGTTGATCTAAAGGGGGCGTGGCTTAAGGAATGGGTTGTGAAGGTGATTGGAAGTGTGGTGGGAACCTCTCCCAGTCTAGGCCAATCGGACTGGAGGCTCCCTCCACACTTGTGCTGTAACAAGTTATATAATTTATACATACCTTTTGTAATAATTACAGAACGTGAATTCCAGTGCCAGATAAAGAACAAATATAATTCTCAAGAGTCTGATGTAATTAGGTTTATTGCATATGGTGATCAATCACATACAGTAAACCGGGGCTGGTCCACGCAGAGCAACACACACATTCACTCTCCCCAAGCATTCATTCACAACCTCAAAAGCCAGCCCCCCCTTGATCTGCATACATTTTTCTCTTTTATTACTTTCCCCTAGCTCCTCCTGTTATACACAAAATTTCATTGCTAAATAAGATGAAAACTTTCTCACATTGGTCAGAGGTAAGGGGAGGGGGTATCAGGCGTATCCCTAACACAAGACACCAGGAGAAGTGAAGGTCAGGTGAAGATCTGCACCTGCACCAAGAGAAGCAACATTATTTTGGCTTCTCTGTCACATGCACCCTGACTCATGCAGAAACCTATTGTTCCAGCTCCATATCTACCTTGGCTGCTAAAAAAATATATATAATTGACTCTCCACTTTAACCTAGAATAACCTTGAATGTAACCCACTGACAATGCTTGCTTATGAAACTCAAACTCCTCCCTTAAAGTCACTCCATCTTCTCCGGACACTATTGCTACTTCTCCACAGTCACACCACTCTCTCCTGTTATCTCTCCCCCTCCAGCATGTCTCTGGTACACCAGCACATTTATGTCTCCTTTTTTTAAAAAGGAAAAATATCCCACCTTAATTTTACATTATTGCCAGGGTTCACACACCTTAAAAATAACTAATTACCTGCTTTAGCTTAACTGACTTCTACTGGCAATGCTTATAAACTACACATTTACTGCATGTGGATATACAGATTGTCACGTTTCTTCCACCACAATAGTACTGATCAAACAAATCCCCTTCACAGAGTCCGATTCTTCTTTATCTTACGCTCACGGTCCATCTCCTGGGCACTGTCTGGACAACACAACAACAGGCCTTACTTTGTAACTTACAGCGCACATATAAAATTGTTCTCTTCTCTCTCCCTCTCGGCTCTACGTCATGATATCTCACTGCTACATACTTTCCCTCAGTCTCCTGCACACCTCCAACCCCCCTCCCTCAGTCTCTGCTCACATGCATACAAAGTACAATAGGATTCGTTTAAGGCTAACATATTGGATTGTCTGGTTTCCATATACACATCCAGAGCTCCACATGTATAATAAAGATAAAGTGAGTGGTTGATATACAATAACTTCAGCTAATATGTAAATACTCTCTTAAATATGTCAATACTGTGATTAAAGTGGTTAAAACGTCTGCTAGAAATGCTTATGACGTTTGCTGGCAATAATTTATCTCCACCATGTAACAAGGTTAATCGTACCACGTCAAGCTCCACTTTTCTCTGGGGGGGGTGAAAGTGGCAATACTCATAATTTACATATGGGGTATACACTTAATCAAAAATTTTCCACCACAGAAGACACACCTGAAAGATAACCAAAATGAGCTTAGTAAAATTATTGTAATATTGTTATTTTCCTTTCCAAACGATGTGGCTCGAGTATTTGATGTTAGATGTTGATCTATAGGCCACCGCGGTGCATAAGGAATGGGTTGTGTAGCCTAGGTTGGAAGACACACCTGAAAGATAAGCAAAACGAGCTTAGTAAAATTATTGTAATATTGTTATTTTCCTTGTATGGTTTGTTCTTTGTTCTCCTCATACAAATACTTTTAAATGAAAATTTGAATGTGATGTTGAAACCCAAATCAACAGGCACACGGGGGAGAAAGCGCCTCAAGTTCGTTTGTTCATGCGCGGAATTTTCTTTGATTTGGATAATGTTAAAGTTTGAATCATATTTCCTCCTATCAGCTCTGCAGTGAGAAAGAGAAAGTGAAACATTAATAAACGAGTTGCCGAGAGATTAACTCGAGGAGGGAATGTTCCGGAGCGTTTTACCATTTATTTGCTGGTGTTATTTTCTCTAAACAGTAAAATATTTCTCGCTGCGTGTGGATTTAGCGTTGAATCCCATTGTATCCAGGTTTGATAAACTCTGTATAGTGATACGGACTGACAATAAAAGAGCGCGATATTGCGCGTTCTGAGGAAATTCATTTAATGAAAAGTTCCGTTTTTGTTGGTTTTTATTTATGGGCCTTTATTTCAAATATCTAGGAAAAAAATTGAAATGATAGACAAACGAACAGATAAAGTTTTGTAAACAGATGATTTTAAAGCCATCCCTTGTTTGTTCTTAAGAAAAGATGAAAGCAAATGTCTCTGTGTGTGTGTGCTTGTCTGTATGTGTGTCCGTTTTGTAATAAATAATAACAGTGGGTTTTTTAGCATGAAAATGTAATGAGACGTGTGAAAGACTTCGTTTGTTCATGCGCGGAATTTTCTTTGATTTGGATAATGATACTTATTTACGTTATCACAGTGAGAAAGAGAAAGTGAAACATTAATAAACTTTACTCGAGGAGGGAATGTTCGACGCGAAATTATCTCGAAATGATATTCCCCGAGAAATAATGATAATAAGAAAACAAAAATAAACACGTTTTCTACTGTTTTTCTTTCCTTTATTCATGTATCAATTGAAATTAGTGATATCAATACAAATGCAATCTTATTCAAAAGGAAGTGCTTGGTTCAGGTTTTGTATCTCTCTCTTGTCACAGCGACACGTCGAAATGATATTCCCCTGAAATTAAGAAAACAAAACCGTGGCGTCAAACGGTGGCGCTATTATTAGGAAGTAGCTCTAATTGATTCAGAAATGCAACTGAGTTCGTGAGTGAGTCTATTATAAATTGAAAATGAATAGATAAAACAAGAGGATCAAACATAAATATTTTCTTAAAAATAAATTGTTAAATCAGAAAATAAATGACCAAATAAATAATTAAACATAAGAATTAAATAAGCCTAATGGGAGGAACTTTTTTAGTTGTTTTGCATTTTCAATAATAAAAAGTTGAATTATTCAATTATTATTAATTAACTGATAACTCTGTTCAAACGGGTTGAGAGGAGGGCAGAGGTGTGTATATATGTTTGTATGTTGTGCGAGTGTGTTTGTAAATACTGTGATCTCACACTGTGGACACTGTAAATCTCATTATTCTCTGTTGTAATATGTCTATTGTAACATGTTATATTGTAACCTGTCATATGTTACCTATTGTTTTCAGCTATTGTCTTTTGTTCTAAAATAAATAAAAAAAACAGAAAATAAAATTGTACAATAAAACTGAGGGGGAAAGGGTACAGGGCCAGAGGACAATGTGAGAAATGAGACTTATTAATGCATTCATATTCTTACACATTAGACCTGGAAGGAGATCATTGTTCCACGTGTTTAGCATGTTAAAATGTGTTGGCATGTGGTATAACTGTAGTGACGGACATTTGACTCTTTCTCCTGAACCAAATCATTTTGTTCAGTTCAGTACTAAGTTTCAGTGCACGGATTCACTTGCTCAATCAGTAACCCCCACCCGTAAAATAACAAAATATTAATAAAAAACACAGGTCATACAATACATTTAAAAACCCACTCACTATATTTCTTTAGGCTGATGCAGTTGTCACTCAAAGCATTCTGGTGAGGTTGCCTGACTGCTGAGTCAACTGAACTAATCTTTTATAATAGTGAACCAGGACATGCAGCTCATTGACAAGAGTCAATCAAAATGATTCATTCATCCACCAACAGCATAAGGAGTGCATGTGTTCTCTCCCTCACTATTGAAGAGGCTCCATTCTCTGATGCAGCTACATGCATGAACTGTGATGTTTAAGCTTATATATGTACCCCTTAACCATTTACTGACATTTACATGTATTTGTCTCTTCCAGAGATGAAGGGCGATGGGTCAGAGTATCTGTGTTTAATCCTCCTGCTCCTCCACCAGACCTCTGTCTCCAGACCAGGTACAGCACATCTTCACCTGCACTCTCACTGACTGCAGCACTGACATCTAAAGTGTGTGTCTCACACAGCTGATACTGTGTCACACACTGTGTCAGTCTCAGTCTGAGTTCCAATCAGTCTGTGCTGTTGGTCCAGCTGCAGTCTCAGTCTGTGCTGTTGTTCTTTCCAGCAAAGTTCAAGGTTGTTGGTCCAGAGGATCCTGTTGTTGCTGCAGCTGGTGAAGATGTTGTTCTGCCCTGTTACCTCAAACCCAACATCAGTGCTGAAGACATGCGTGTAGAGTGGATCAGACTTCAGTCCACAGAAACACTGGTGCATCTTTACCGGCAGAGAGAGAACAGAAATGAGAATCAGATCCCATCTTACAGAGGAAGGACAGCACTGTTCCCAGAGGAACTGAAGAAAGGCAACGCTTCACTAAGACTGAGCAGCGTGGAAGTATCTGATGGGGGAAGATATCAATGTCTCATTGAGTCTTGCAGATGGATATGAAGATGTTTCTCTTGTTCTGGAAGTAAGAGGTCAGTGCTGTTGTCTTCCACAAAACATTTTAAAATGGAGTGAGTTTCATTTCTTTCTCCCTGATTTGATTCAGCCACTCTTTCTGAATTCCCCAGTGAGTAATAAATGCTGAATGAATGAATGAATGAATGAATGAATGAACATGGGCAATATTTATGGACAATATTAATAAGTCTCTCTGTGTGTTTCAGCTGAGATGTTCTATCGTGCTCATTCCTGGAAGGTGGCCTTTGCTGTGTTTTTCACTCTGGGAGTTCCTGCTATAATAGGACTTGCTGTTCTAATCTATCGCCATGTGAAACTGCGCAGAATTAAAGGTGAGACTCTGCTTTTTAGACAACATTGCAGGACATTAAAATACATTTACAAATATGCAAAATGTGATACTACAGGTGTGCTAACCTGCATGTAGGGTTTAAGCTATTTCTGACTGGTACCAGTGGCATCTTACCTGTGAACATGATGCTACTTCCCAATGTGGTTATCACAACAGGTCAGCTGCTGATGTTCAATCAGACTGATCTGTTAGTGCTGATCATGGATAGAAGAGAAATGTAGAAAAGTTTAAAGCACATGGTGATTCAGCTGTAGGGGGAGAGTTTGTGAGGAGAATCAGCTGTTCTCACTTTAATCTGAATTTGTACACCTGATGGTCAGCTGGGTAAGTTGTGTGTGTGTTTATGTGTGTGAGAGAGATTCACGTTTTAATTTAACAAAATTTAAACAGACTAAAAACATTTTAGCCTGTGATGTTTAGAGACTGTTCCATGTGAGTTCCTCTTGCATGTCACTCAGGTATCCATTTGCCTAACAACAGACTCACACTGGTTGCATCACAAATTTTTATTAATAAGAATAACACTTTGAACTAGTAACTTTTAAATACTGTAACTTTTAAACTTCATTTTTAGCAGCCAGCTTGCTGCCCATGCAGCTTCATCTCCAGGGTCAGCTCAGGTTGGCAGTTAGTTTCCCATAAATGGGGATGTAGGATCAGATTTCCCAACCCAAACCACAACCTTGACCGTTATAAGGTGAAAATCTAAACTGATTCTGATCCTTTTTTTCTTATTCACAAGAATAGTTGAGGAAGCTTTTTTTTTTCTTTTGGTAAGGCGGCTGCTAGTGGGTGTGCTTTGTCTTCATTCTTATTATTTTCAAATTATAATTTGCAAAGAAAGGTGCAAACAGATCACAGTAGTATAATGTACAAAACTAAAAACAGAGTAACAAGTAAATCAAAAAGAAAATGAAAGGAAGATTTCAGAAAAAAGAACACTTGCACACCTGACTAAACTCTACACAGGTTTGTACTAGAAAAAATTTTCCATAGAAATCAACGAAACTTTTGCACACTGTGGTCTTTGCAAATCTCGTTTGATAAGCTGGTCTAGCCTTGCACCAAACACTCAGCAACAAGAGTGCTATTATAGCCAAGGTCTATCAAGAAAGCAGCCAAATGCAATGCAATATGTACCATATTTACACTGCTAACATAATGTAAAACATTAAATATAATTGTCAGTCATGGATTAGTTTGCATTTAAAGTATTTAAGTCAACATTTCAGTGAATTCTCTGCTCAGTTAAACCTCAGAGTTAAATCTGTTTTCTTACATCTGCAGATCAGCTTGTCCAAGAGCTGGGTAAGTAGAATGTGTGTGTGTGTGTGTGTGTGTGTGTGTGTGTGTGTGTGTGTGTGTGTGTGTGTGTGTGTGTTGTGAGAGAGAGAGAGAGAGAGAAAGAGAGACTGACACCTCTAAAATCACAGCCAACCATTGTGCATCTAAGAGAAACAACACACAACAAGAAAAGCTGAAACATGAACATTCAAAAATGAATATCCGATTTTAATTTTACCAAAAAACACCCAGAAGAAAAGACAATGAAAAATGGTTTGAGCTGGATCACAAAAACATGAGAAAAAACCCTGAAAACCAAGAAAAGCAGGATTTACATCTTGGTTTCTGTGAAGTTTTAAAAGAAGAACACACTCTGATTGAAAACAGAGCAATATACTCAAAATCATCTGAAAGCCACTGAAGAATCCATTCATTCTAACCATTCTAACTGGAATTCCTTACATAAAAACAACATGATGAACTGGCCAGCCAAAATGCAGGAATATAGAGAAATAATATTGAAAAATTATACTGGAATATATCAATGAACTGAGAGAAAAATCAAATATATGGAAAAGGGGAAGGAATTCTGTAGCATCATGAACACAAGACTCATAAACTTCTTTGTCCACCACAATGTCCTAAGTATTAGTCAAACTGGATTTTTACCAGAGTATAGAGCACTGTATCATATTTTCACCCAACACACTCTAACTGATTAACATGTGAAATGAAACAAAAGCTGAAATTTTCACCTGCTTTGGAGATTTCTAAAATGCCTTTGACTGTGTTTGTCATGAAGGTGTTTTCTTTAAGCCAGCTGAAAGTGGTGTTGGGTAAAACATAATAAAATAATACAATAAAAGCAATGTACACAAATAATAAATGTGGAATTTTGCCAGCCATCTTCAGTATATATATTAACACAATGGCAAAATTACAAAAAAAAAATCTGCAGTGCTTTGCCTCACTCTGCAGTACCTTCATCTCCTACTTTACGTAGCAGACCTGTGACAATTGCAATTCTCAGCTGTCAACAAAAACTTGAACAACAACCAACCTGGGCTCAGCTCCACTGGAAATTTCAGCAAGGCCATTAATGAACTGAAAGAAAATGGCATGGTATGTGATGTTTGTCTCTTCTTGGCCTGGCTTCACGAACAAAGTTCTAGGGAGGTGGTTGTCCACATCTGCTGCAGGCTCGCTGGTGGCTGAGGAGTCCGATGCAGGAGAGGCAGGTCCGGCCGCAGCGGCCGCAGATGAAGGTCTGGTTGGAGGTGATGGGGCTGTGCTGCTACGCTGATTACGCCTGCTCCTTCTGTCTCGCAGTCTGGCTCTGCGAATGACTTTGAAGGGGAGACAGCCTGGTGGACGGTGCGTCTCCAGTCCTCGCAGTCAGCAGCCAGGGTAGACCATTGATCAGGGTCGATGTGGCAGGCGTTGAGGGAAGACTTGAGGCAGTCTTTGAACCTCTTCTTGGGCACCCCTCTGTTGCAGTGTCCAGAGGACAGCTCGCTGTACAGAGCAATCTTAGGCAGGCGGTGGTCTTCCATTCTGGACACGTGTCCTGCCCAGCGTAGTTGGGTCTTCAACAGCATGGCCTCGATGCTGGTGACCTCCGCTTTGCACAAGGATCTCGACATTGGTGACGAAGTCGCTCCAGTGGATGCCGAGGATGGAACGGAGGCGGCGCTGAAGGAAGCGTTTGAGGAGTCGCAGGTGGTGTCGATAAGTGACCCATGACTCAGAGCTGTACAGGAGGGTGGTCAGCACGACAGCTTTGTACACACTGATATTGGTGCCTTTCTTCTATGAAGCTCCGAATGTAACAGATTCATTACGAAACCATGTAAACGCAAACGAAAAACACAAACGCGTCAGCATTGTGTCCACGGAGTATTGAAGAGAGCACATAATTTCATGCACAGAAACCAAAACGGATGAATCCTGTCGTGCACTGAATTGACCGTTGTGCTTTTCATTTTGTGGACAAAAGACTGAATGCACTTCATAGTATGTGGACAAAAGAAACTCATTTTGTAGACAAAAATAATTCTGTCCACGTAATAGATGTCCTAGGCCAGCATTTATGCTGTTGTGGCAAAAAATGCAGAATGTGCTTTACTATCATCATTCCGAGCCATCGAATGTTCATTTTGTCCACTTAACTGTTTTGGTATATTACTTATTACTGAAAGTATGATGTGCACGAAAGGGATTTAGCGGAACATATTCTGTGACTCTGCAGTTACAGAAGGCATTCCGTCACGAAAGCAAAGGCTGCTTGAACTTTCGTAGATATCAGTGTTTAAGTGGTTATTGTTCCACACTCGCTTGTACAGTCTGCTGAAGGCACTGTTTGCTTTGGCCAGTCAGCTGTCGATCTCTTTATCGAGTTTGGCATCCGAGGAGATGATACACCCCAGATAAGTAAACTGGTGGACTGCATTCAGGTCTGTCTCATCAATGTAGATGTGGGGAGGGCGGTACTCTTCATGGGGTGTGGGCTGGTGAAGCACCTCAGTCTTCTTCAGACTGACTTCTAGTCAGAAGAGCTGTGCGGCCTCTGCAAAGCAGGATGTGATGCACAGCATGGCTATCTCCGTGTGGGCAGCAAGAGTGACATCGTCAGTAAACAGCATCTCTCGCACCAGCTACTCCACTGTCTTTGTCCAGGCCTGCAGGCTCCAGGTTAAACAGGCTGCCGTCAGTTCAGTATTGGATATAGATGCCGTAATTATCGTCAAGGTCGGCAGTGGCCTGTTGGAGCATCATACTAAAGAAGATACTGAAGAGAGTCGGCGCGAGAATGCAGCCCTGCTTCACTCCGTTGATGATGGGAAAGGGCTCTGAGAGGTCATTACTTAGTCTGACCTGGCCAAGCTGGTTTTCGTGGAGCTGGATAATCATGTTGAGGAACTTCGGGGAGCAGCCTAAACATTCCCTGATTTGCCAAAGTCCTTTTCTGCTCACGGTGTTGAACACTTTGGTCAGGTCCACAAAAGTCACGTACAGTCCTTTGTTTTGCTCTCAACACGTCTCCTGGAGCTGGTGGAGGACAAACACCATGTCTGTGGTGCCCCTGTTGGCTCTAAAACCACATTGGCTTTCTGGAAGGTGTTCCTCTGCGATGGTTGATACCAGTCTATGCAAGAGGATCCACGCAAGAATTTTTCCTGTGACGGAGAGCAGGGTTATCCCCCTGTAGTTTGAGCAGTCTGACTTTTCCCCTTTGTTCTTATACAGAGTGATGATCACTGCATCTCTTAGCTCTTGGGGAAGTTTACCCTGTTCCCAGCAGCAGGTGAAGAGTTTGTGTAGTTTAGTGTGCAGTGCCGGGCCTCCATGCTTGTGTATCTGTACGGGAATGCCATCAGCTCCTGCTGCCTTTCCAGTCTTCAGCTGCTCGATTGCTTTGAGGGTCTCTTGCAGTGTGGGGGCCTCGTCCAGTTCTGCTTTCACTGGCTGCTGAGGTATGCAGTTGAGTGCAGTGTCTTGAACTGTGTGGTTGGTGCTGAAGAGGGTCTGACCAGCGGTTCAAGATGGAAGGCTTGTCTGTGAGAAGCGTCTCTGTCTGTGCTGTGCAGTGGGCTCTGGACTTGATGAATTGGGCCATAGATTGACTTCAGGGCTTCGTAAAAGCCTCTGTGGTCTCCGGTGTCAGCGCAAATCTGAATCTTCTCTGCGAGGTCCGTCCACCACTTGTTCTGGAGGTACATACTCAAAGGTTGCGCTGAAGATTGTATGTGATGTTTGTAGACCTTAGGAATCAGGCAGAATTACTAGAACAACCTACAGCACCTGGTCTCAGTCTGTATGACTCTGAAATTAAATTCCTACTTTACACAGCAGACCTGGTTCTGCTGTCAGCAACAGAAGAGGGTCTACAGCAGAACCTGGATCTGTTACAGCAGTTCTATCAGACCTGGGGTGTCACCATTAACTCCCAAAAGCCTAGAGAACTAATATGTCAAATAAAGTCTTGAAGTCGGGAACCAAATACAAATTTATTCTGGGATCAACAAAAATTGAGCAACAACCAACCTAAATTTGAAACTCAGCTCAGCTGGAAATTTCAGCAAGGCCATTAATGAACTGAAATAAAAGCAAGACTGACTTTCTATTCCATTAAAAAGCCAATTAATTTTGACATCCCAGTTAGGACTTGGCTCAAAATATTAAAATCAGTCATTGAACCGATGCACTGTATGGCAGTGAGGTGTGGGGTTAAATCATGAATTTGGAAAATGGAGCAGAAATCCAATGGAAACCCTGCATGCAGAGTCCTGTAAAACAATCCTCCAGGTAAAGAGGAAAAGAAGGCATGCAGGGCAGAATTAGGATGGTACCTTTATTGATTCATGTTGAAAACATCCATGAAGTTCTGGAAACACCTAGAAACGAGTGACCCCAAATCCTGTCATTTTAGCCAATAATCAATTAATATTCATAGTTTATGATCAGATCACTAATGTTACCTTAAACTCATCTGTGTGTGTGTGTGTGTGTGTGTGTGAAAGAGAAAGAGAGAGAGAGAGGGAGAGAGAAGAAGAGAGAGAGAGAGGGAGAGAGAAGAAGAGAGGGAAAGAGATAGAGAGGGAGGGAGAGTGGGAGAGGGAGAGAAAGAAGGGGAGAGAGGGAGGGGGAGAGAGAGGGAGAGGGAGAGAGTGAGAGGGAGAGACAGAGGGGGAAAGAGGGAGAGAGGAAGAGAGAGAGAAAAACAGAAAGAGAGTGAGAGGGAGGGAGAGAGAGAGGGAGAAAGGAAGACAGAAGGAGAGAGCAAGATGCAGAGAGAGAGAAAGTGAGAGAGTCAGAGAGAGAGAGGGAGACAGAGAGAAGGAAGGAGAGAGAGAGAGGGAGAGAGAGAGAAAGAGAGGGAGAGAGAGAGAAATAGAGAGGGAGAGAGAGAGAAAGTGAGAGAGTCAGAGAGGGAGGGAGGGGAGAGAGATGGAGAGAGAGAGGAGAGAGAGATGGAGAGAGAGAGAGAGGTAGAGAAAAGGAAAGAGAGAGAGATGGAGAGAGAGGGAGAGAGAGAGAGAGAGAGAGACACAGAGAGAGACAGAGACAGAGTGGGAGAGAGAGAAAAAGAGAGAGAGAGGAAAGGGAGAGACAGAGAGGGAGAGAGAGATTGGAGAGAGAAAGGGAGAGAGAGGGAGAGAGAGGGAAACAGACAGAGAGAGAAACAGAGAGGAAGAGAGAGAGTGAGAGAGGGAGAGAGAGAGAGGGGGGAGGTAGAGAGCGGAAGACAGTGGGAGAGAGCGAGAAACAGAGACAGAGTGGGGGAGAGAGAGAGAGATAGAGAAGGACAGACAGAGAGAGAGAGAGAGAGACATAGGGGGAGAGAGATTGAGAGAGGGAGAGAGAGAGGGAGAGAGAGACAGACAGAAAGAAGGCGAGAGAGAGAGAGGGAGTGAGGGGGAGAGAGAGGGAGGATGCTTGCATGTGAGCAGTAATGAAGCTCCCGTCTGTAGCTGAGTGCTGCCCTCTAGTGGAGAGAGCTGTGCAGAGCAGTTATGGAAGTTTATCTCCTTTCATTAGAATAAATGAATAATAATAAGAGCAGAAGCTGCAGGGAGGAGAGTCTGACAGTCTGTAACTCTGCTGTGTGTGTTTCACCCTCAGAGACTGAGAGCATGTGCAGGAGTGAAGGTAAGCAGAGACTGATCACAACTCATTACACACACAGTCACAGGACACAGACGAAGGACCCAAGAGCAGACCACGCACAATCGGGGTTAAGTGCGTCTTTATTATTAAACGGCAGGCAGAGTTCGAGAGCCGGGAACAGGCAGGGTCGGTAACTGTAA